>JAESVK010049518.1:1464-20716 GCA_017140935.1 Hamamelis virginiana | reverse complement strand
GCCATGTGGCAATTTGTGATTGGTTAGAAATTTTCCATCTCTACAGTGGTATTTCCATACAAAGCTCTGACGATCAAGTCAATTTACAGAGCAAGTAGAGAAAATACACATTCTAGAGATGGAGTGCGGATTGCATACCTTCTACGAGAGGGATAGAGTGCTTTTATAGTGATAATCAAGGAGGTTGCCATGTGGATAATGTAGATTGAATCGAAGGTCAGTATCAGAGCCCATTACTTTGCCTCTAATCACAATTAATGGTTGGGCGACCATTTAATGATTAACCTTACCTGGTAATCATGCCACACTTCACTATGTATGGATCAGTTGTCAGGGCCGTCTCATAATCATTTCAAATAGACAGATGACTCCTGATTATCCTTATCGAGTGATGTTGACTGATCAGGTGGTACCCAGTAGATCGAGCAGATTCCACTGGGTCGGGTAGTACCCACAAAATTGGGTATGTTGGCCCAAAATATACTCTAGAGGGGGGGTGAATAGAGTATAGGCAAATTAAAAATGATTTTGAAATGGGTTTAAGTATTTTTGAAATATTAAGCTTTAGATAAGTAAAATGCAAGCTTGAATACTAACTCAACAATAATAATAGCAAATAAATAACTTGAAATGAAAGAGATTGAGTTAGAGAGATTCAAACACAAGGATTTTTAACATGGTTCGATCTCCGTCTATGTTCATGACTCAAGAACTGCGTCTCAAGGATTAATCCACTATCAAGACTCATTCACGGTGGAGAAACCTTTACACTTGCCTTCTTTCAAAGGTGGAAGACAACTCGCCGACAAGAGTTTCACTAAACCCTTAAATATCACAATACAAGATGAATAAAGATTGAGTATTACAATGAATGCTTTAACAAGCTATTTGTAATAAATATAAGCACAACTAATGACTTCTCAAATGCACAATAAATATAGCTCAAAGAGTTTGAGAAAGAGAAGTTTGGATGATGAGAATTTGAGAGTAAATGCTTCAATAAATATGATGAATAGTGTTGGTAGTTCATAAATGAGAGAGAGGGTTCTATATATAATGAACTAGGGCCAAAATGGCCGTTTGAAATCCCTTCACTATGATTGGAGAATATGGGGGTATGTTAGGCTCATTTAATGCTTGATTTGCTATAAAGAGAAAGAGTTGTTTTGAAGTTGCAGAGTCATTAGTCGACTAGGACAAGGTGATTAGTCGACTAGCTAGTTAATTTTCAAAAGACTTTGGCTTCCCAGGCTTGGTTAGTCGACTAAGCACAAGCGGTTAGTCGACTAGCTAAGCTAAATAGATTTGAAACAATTTCTAGGTTTGTTAGTCGACTAGAAGCAAAGGGGTTAGTCGACTTGCAACTTAAAAACTCATTTGGAAAATTTCTCCGGGATCGATTAGTTGACTATAAGACGGTTTTTAGTCGACTAGGAACTCTGCCTCTCAAACATGGCCACTGACCTGCTCTTAGTCGACTAATAAAATAGGGTTAGTCGACTAGACCAAGGTGTTTAGTTGGCTAACTTAAGATTTCTCAAAACACTGCCTCTGACCTTTACTTAGTGGACTATGACTAAATTGTTAGTCGGCTAGAGAAGTTGCAATGTCAATATTTCGAAATCCTTAAGTTCAAATCAACTTATAACGCTTGGGCAAGTTAACTAAGTGTTCCAAAACATTTTGAGCAAGTTTGAAAAATTTTCAAGCATGAATGCTAATGCAATATGAGATAAAATAGTTTTCTTTTGAGCTATGCAATATTGAACATAAAAGAAATCTTACAAAGAGTTCCTAACACAATGAGAGCAACTTGACTTCAAAAGATCTTCATAAGCTTTAACTTCAAGGATTGAATTTCTTTGATTGGCTTTATCTTCAAGCTTTGAACTTCATGAGCTTGATTTGAATAAGGTGCACATTGAATTACTAGCTTGATGAATGTTGATGAGCTCCAACAAGATATGTAACTTGAAATCTATGGAGACAACACTTAACCATTTTTTAAATAGAAAGTATGGTTTAGTTATCATCAAAATTAGGTCAATGACCTTAGGGCTAATAGGGTAAACTCTACCAGGTCGGGTAGTGCCCATCGACCTGACACGTGTCGACCCCAGAATAACCGTGGGTTTTTACCCTCTTCAGTTGCCCCCCACTTTCAAAGTTGTAATGGAATGGACGATTTTTGAAGTGTTGGAGATAGGTAAGCCGCACAAGTCGGGTAAAGCGCTTCGAGTGTTGTTTGATAGATGGGTACCAAGAAAGAGGGATTGATATGTCGAGAGACACAACCAATCTGGTCGCACGATATTGGTCTGTCACTGGTTTCCTATAGATAATCGGTATTCTAAATATATGTCGTTTCTAGAAAGAGGTTGCTCAGGATCGGTGTGTAGAGGTTGCGTTCTGTCACAAAAAAGGTCGTTGGGATGATGTGACTGTTGGATAGATACGAAAATGGAAAGGACGCATTAGTCATAAATGGCATTTCGCGGCTCGAGGTGACATGTATGGTCTAGGGAATCATTTTTAGGTGGCAGTTGGACAGATAATTATGGTGTTGATGCAATTTTCTATATCAACCGTTGATGGAGGACACGGAGCGATCATCCATCATCCTTGGCATGTCAGTAGATATAAAAGGGAAAAGGTGACTTTCCCTTTCCCTCTTCATTTCGTCTTCTTTATTTCAAAAAGTTACCGCCAGAGCATTTTAACTCGCCGTACTGGAATCCTATGTTAGATATATGCCCTAAAATCAATTGTTAGGTTGTATTTAGGGAACATTATATTTCATTATTTATATTTATGAAAGGCTTCTTTTATCATGTTAATCGTGTTTAATTACTGTTCATGATAAAGTCCTTGGATAGTATGATAGAAAGTTGTATCTCAAAATGTTGAGATGGAGAGATTTACAACATTTAAGTATATCTATCTTAAACTTGTTCTTAATCGTAGGTTTATATATTTGGGGGATTATAAACCGTTAAGATTAACACAGGTTATACTAGCTCCAATTAGAGGATGGTGAGTCTATACCATTTGTGTAGTGACACTATAGTAAACATGTGGGTGCTTATAAGAAAACAAGTACACTGAACGTGACCATCATGAGTATAGCTTATGGAATTCTATTTGCATTTCAAAAGCTACTCATGTGTTCTAGTCACATTTGTAATCCTTAGATCTGAGACACCAGAGTTATCTTATATATGGGTTATTAGAGTTTGATAGTACTTCGTACATCTTTAGTCACGAGGATGTAATCGGTGCTCATTGGCTCCAGTGAGTTATGTATGAAGATAGGTGAGTGTGCAATAAGGAATCACCACTGTCAATATGTAGAGAGAGAATGTCAGAGTTAATTCATAAATATACTATTTCAATAAAGTCTTTGGCCAAAGCACTAGGAACCAAGAAAAGAGTTTTTAAGGGTTTACCTAATTGAGATTATATTTTGATGAATTGGTAACATAATATTAAGTTAGGGTTTGACATGATTCCATACCCAATTAACTTAATCATGACATTGTGGGGTTCATTTATATATTTATATATTCATCCTCACCTAGGGTACGTCATGATATGTTGCTAAATGTCACTCATGACTAGTGAATGTTAGAGATATGCCCTAAAACCAATCCTAAAGTGCATATCTATTTCATATTAGGATAAGAAGGTACTACTTATCGTCTGTATATTCAATTGTATATACGATAATGTCCATGAATAAATGATAACAGAAATATGTATCTCAAGTTTGTTGAGATATGAAGACTCATATTTCTCATACACATTTATTCTAAAAGTGTTCCTGCTCATAGGTTTATTAAAGAGGACATTTATTAAACCGACAAGAGTAGCACAGATTTAAACTAACTCCAATGGGAGGATAGGTAGTCTTTCCTATCAGTGTAGTAACACTTAGGTTAATCTGTGGGTGCATATTAGAGAATATGTACACTGAACATGATCTACTAGAATATTCCTATGGATATTAAGTTAAAGGAATATTCTTATGTTACGTCCATTTGGTAATCCTAAGACCTGAGACACCATGGATGTCTTATGCCTGAGTTGTTAGGGTTTGATAGTGTTTTATACAGCCTTGATCTTAAGGTTGTAGTCGGCACTCGTTGGCTCTAATAGGTCTTACATGAAGGCATATGAGTGGTCAATAAGGAATCATCACTCCCAATGTTATGAGAGAGAATGTCAGGGTCGGTTCTCAGATATAACTCTCAATGTGAATCTCTGGCCAAAGTGATAGATAAAATATGAAAGGGTTTCATAGGGTTCATCTTATTGAGATTATAATTTGAAGGACATATGACAAGAAAGTTAAGATAGGGTTTTGACTTATATCCATACCCTAAATATCTTAACTGTGACATTAGGGGATGAAGGATTAAGTAATAAGAAGGGTTCATATAGTTCTGCTATTCACCCAAACCTAGGGCATGTCATGACACATTGCTAGACGTCACTCATGACCAGTGAAAGCCTATTGATAAGTGTTATCAATGAGGGCATAATTGGAATAGTTTCAATTAAACCTTTAAATGGAAAGTTTCTATTTTAGGAGACATGGAGATGTCCCTAGTCACTGCTAGGTTGGGGTGAACTCAATGGGTCACACACAAACAAAGAGCATAAGAGAGTCTCTTGAATTAAAGAGAGAATGGAATTTCCTAAAACTAATTCCAATAATAACCTTATATATTATTTGTAAATATATATAAGGAATTAAGTTATATATTAATTAGTAATATATAAATGGAATTAAGTTACTTTTGGAAATAAGTATTAAATAGAAACCCTAGGGGTTTTCTATAAATACTAGAGCTTGTGACATGCTAGCACTAAGCCTCCATCCTCACTTTAGAGAAAAAGTTTATCTCCCTCTCTCAAGCTTGATTCTTCCATTGTTGAGAAGCTTCAAGGATTCAAGCGGTTTTGTGTTCGTGTGGACTTCGTTGGAGACTTCATCCGTTTGAAGTTCGAGATCAACAATCGCAAATCGAAAGGCTTATCAAGTAAGATTTATTTATGTTTGATAAATATATATGCTTATATGTAAATCATATGTCCCTATGCTTGTATGATCATGGTTAGGATATTCGATGATGGAATCATCTTTATAAAAAGTTTTATTTTGTCTTCCGCTGCAATTCCATGTATTTCGAACGATTCCTTTCAGTGAAGGCCTAATGATAAGTGTTATTATTAATGGCAAAATTGGAATTATTCCAATTAAACCATAAGTAGAAAGTTTCTAGTTTGAGAGACATGAGATGTCCTCGTCCACTAATAGGTTGGGATAAACCCAATGGGTCACACACATAAGGGCACAAGTGAGTCTCTTGATTTAATGAGAGGGGAATATTTTAATTTATAACTTATGAGGTTCTTATTGTTAATTGTTAATAGTATGGACTAAGTTATAAATATAAAGAATATAAAATAGAAACCCTAGAGGTTGTCTATAAATATAAGATGATGGGTCATGCTAGCACTAAGTAACCTATCATCAAGTTAGAGAACGAGGAAATCCTAGTCACCACCATTAAGGCCGTAACCTAGAGAGAGGCTTTCTCTCCCTAGCTGTGCTCTCCATCTCTCTCTCTCTCTCATGTCCTGTCTCTTCCAAGAGTTGTGAAGGAGCAAGGAATTTAGAGATCTGGTATTCATGTGGATACCATTGGAGGCTATCATACTTTTGGAGCTCGAAAGATTTAACAAGTTGTCTTCTTCAAGGAATTATAATGTAAGTTTTTATTTCTTGCATTTATATTAGTTTTTATTCTTTTCATAGTTTGAGAACATCCTTGGGATGTTACCATGGAGAAATTTTTGTTTTATTTTTCCACTACATTCTCCCATAATCTTTCATCCTAGCTTCTCAGGCATTTTTTATCTGAAATCGCTATTTTCTTCGCGTTCCGAGCCGATTAGAGGTACCCCTGCATCTTCTCATTAATTTTCACTGTTTATTTTCCTTTTTCCGGATTATGTGGACGCTTTTAGGAGTTTTTGGTTTCTGGCGACTCTTCGATTTTTCCGGCTAAGCTTCAAACTTTCCAGCAAAACCTCCATTTTTGTTAATAGTTTCTGAATCATACTAGGGTTTTATATCGGGTAGCCTATGGCAGGTCCGGGTAGTAACTCTGCCAGACCTCATTCCCCGAATCGTGGTGATTTCGAAACAAGTATCTCGGGATCCTCTTTAGAATCCTTAGACGTCAACCCGATCCAAACGCTCCCACAATTTTCCGGCTCAGCTTCAAAATTTCCGGCGAAACCTCCATTCCTGTTAATAGTTTCCGAATCATGCTAGGGTTTTAGATCGGGTAGCCTATGGCAGGTTGCGGTAGTAATTCTGCCAGAACTCATCAATTCTCTTTATCAACGTATTTTCATTTTTTTTCCTTGATTTTCATTTTCATTTTCATTTTGTTGATTTTGATTTCTTTTCTTGATTTTAGGTAGACAATAATTTTTCCTTGATGCTTAAAATCAAGGAAAAATTATTATATACCTAAAATCAAGAAATTTTAAGTAAATATTATATCTATATATGGGCATTTTGGTCTTGTAAAATTATTGTTGGACTAAATGGTAACCATTGTTATTGAATGATTTTTTAGGTAAAAAAAACTCTTGTAAATAGAACAAGTGGATTAAGAATTTTTTTTTTCCTTAGATGCCACCTAGGTTAATGATAAAGGTGTAGAAGAATTAAATCCACTCTGTCCCACATCGTCTAAATGAAAGACTTGCTGTAACTTCATATACGTGTATTGGGCCCTCCACCTATAAGCTTAGGCTTTTAGGTTGGAAACTTAACATGGTATCAAAGCATTGGTTATCCACATGACAAGATCCAAACGAGCCTGCACGTGAGGGGGAGTGTAGAAAAATGAAATCCACTCTGTCCCACATCGCCTAAATGAAAAGCTTGCTATAACTTCATATACCTGTATTGGGCCCTCCACCTATAAGCTTAGGTTTTTAGGTTGGAAACTTAACAAAAGTTTCTTGGCATATTATACTACATGACTTGATTCGAAGCCCATACGTCTTCCCTCTATTCTCTTTCTCTCTTACCTAAACTTTTGCTAACTTATACCTATAATAATGATCCTACATTAATCCAAGAAAATATATATATATATATAAAAAAGAAAAAACCGAAAGAAAAAAAGAGTGAATGAACAAGATGGTATTTTTGGAAATGAGATCCCTTAAAGCAAGGATGATGATATAAAGGACCGTTCTCATTTGTTTTTTCTAAAATAATTTTTAGATAACTATCTCCTCACATATGTTTTTAGAGGTATCTTCAAATGATGTCTTCACATATTAGTAGAAGTGATTATGACAAAAGTAGGGATTCCTTAGGTGTCGTTTTGATAAGCTACGACTTTTTTACATTTTTAATTTCGGAAGTAGAAGTCATTTTTTGCTTCGACTATCAATTTTTTAGAAATAAGAAGCACGTTTGGAAGTGTAAATTGCTATAACCTTTCAATGAAGTGAAATCAAATTATAACCCGATAACCCATTATAATTATTATAACCCTATATATATCAGAAATAAGAATTATAATGGGATTGCCGGACTTTCGGCGGAGGTAGGCTTCGAGATGAGCGAGGGAATTGGTGGAGAGGATGTCGTTGGTGGCGAGGTCACCGTCGATAGATAGAATTCTGACTTTTCCGGTGAGGCGTTTGGTAGATTTCATGGCTTCGAGGGGAATTTTGTTGGTTGTAGAGGGAGAGAGTTTTGGATCATCGTAGCTGAAGAGGAACTTGTTTTCGAGGATGGAGAAGATTTCACTAGTGAGCTTATCTACGTCGATGCTGGACTCAAACATGGGAGATGTGGATAGTGTCGCCATTGTTTGCAGTTTAGAGCAAGTATATGTGTTTGTGTAGATAGAGAGAGAGAGAGAGGAGCTGAGGAGGGCGATGAAGATGGAGAGGAAGAGAGTTGATCAAAATAAAAGAAATTTGAGTTTTTTGGCGGTACCAAGGACTCGATGATGGGCCTAAAGATACTTTCTGCTTAAAAAAGTTGTGGAAGCAGGTTTTTTTTTTGCTTCCTCAAATTAATGAATCACAAGAATTGCTTCCATGTAGCAGGAAGTAGAAGTCGTTTGCCAAACGTACTTTGCTACCAAAACTTCCATTTTCTACTTTTTTAAGTAAAAAACTGGAAGTCGTAGCTTATCCAAACGCAACCTTAACTTTTGTTAAAAGTCACTTTTGAAAATATATCAACCATCCTATTATCCATTAATTCAGTCATTTGGAAGTGATTATCACACAATCATTTAAATCAAATGAAATTTTAAACTCTAAAAATAATTTAAAAAAAAATTGAAGCTAATGAAAACGGGTTCCAAGTCATACTATACACTGGAAAGAAGTGACCCAAAAGAGTTGGCTAATTTTTTCTTTTTAGTTTTAAGATTGGAAAGCACATTGATGTAATAGGGAGAGTCGTGTTAGGTGCAGGGAAATAATACTTTATTTTTTCAATTGCAAAGGATTTCATCTTGTGTTTTGAGGGGATTTAAACAAATTTAGCCTAATCGTAACCCTCATCCATCCCCTTTAATTACATCCTTAGTAATTAACTGGGCTAGTTTCAGTGACATTTTTTTTTTTTTTTTTTTTTTTTGTTGATAAGCAATAGATAAGATATATTTAGATAAGAAGAGGTTACAGACTACCCTCAACAACAATACCAAAACACTCACCCAAGACATATAAAAGCCATCTCTCAACCCACAACATCTAGCACCCAATACCCACAAGAAAACAAAACTCAAGACCAAACCATACAAAGAATAAAAACCACACACCCAAAGCAAAGAGACAAACAGCACCAAATAAAGTGCATTTCACTCTTACAATCAAGGAAATAGCTAGATTAAAGCAAAGCACCTCCCAAGCCTAACAGCAACAGCAAAGAAGAGATCTGAGAACCAAGGCAACATCTACTAGCAACAACAAATTTGCAAATTCAGGTAGTCATAACAATCCATCCAAACAGAGCAAAGCTAGTAGCATCAGCCAACATAATGGTGCAAAATTTAACCTTCACCTCACACCACTCTTACTAGGAGCAGCCACTGAATAAAAGTGCATAATTGACCCAAGCCACTGCTACCTTCGAATCAGACTCCACAATTAACTTTTTATGAGACCTCCACCCCGATTTAGAAAACAAAAGGATAGCCTCTCTAAGAGCAAGCAACTCTGCAAAATTAGAATCAACTATACCAACTGGACAGGAAAATAAACATAGAACACATTCAAATTCAGTGACTTTATTTAAACAAATTAGATTCAATAATTGACATCAACCAACTTGGAGAAACTTCACTTCACAGGTGGAAACCAGCATTAAGTACGTAGGCATGTTTGGCTAACATATGAGCTGCGCTGTTAGTCAAGTGTTGATGTGATAATAAGATAGCTCATGAAAGAACTAAATATTACCTAAAATTGGCGTATTGGGACGACTTGGGAATGTGTTATCCAAATCTGGCTCGCCCTCTTGTCTATTGATTGAGGATCTTAGCCATTTACTTCTGCTTCATGAAATGTGATCCTTAATTGCTTGAACTACCTGATATGTATGTTATTTATTTTCTTTTATTAAATTTGGGAGGAAAAAAAACGATAAGAGATAATATTTAGGGAAAATTATCGAAAAGTCCTCAAGTTTTCAAATTCTTTTGTCTATTTATTATGTTAAAACTTGTAGATGACAATTACTTGTTCTCACATCATTTTGAAAGTCATTATCTAGTGCTATCAAGAGTTATTCATTTAATTTTGGTACTGTTTGGATTTGTTTTTTATAAGTACTTATTTGTTTTTTTAGAAATTGGCAATATGTAATTTCTTAAAAAAAAATTTAAAAAGCAAATAAGTACTTATAAAAAATAAATCCAAATGGTGCCAAATTATTTTTTAAATAATTAATGGTATATGATTTGATGGGTTACGCTGGATTAACCCATAATTGTAGGCATATAGGAGGAAGCACATTACAAAGCAAAAAGAGGCAAGAGATTCGTTGACAATATCTAGAATCCAGGCCTGGGCCATATATATGCATGAGCATGCGAGGATGGGTCCAATGAGGCACGCATGGATTTTGTTTCATATCTACTAGCCTCCACCGTACCTTTTTTTATCATTTTGTCTTTCTCAGTAAACTCAACTTGCACATATCTCATATATACCTCCACCAGGCACTAGGCCACAGTTTTTGTCCCAATGCAACCTTTCCCATATGATTAGTTAGTAATCAATGTTCGGAAGAAAATGGTCCACATGGAGAGAATCACTTGAATATATATATATATATATATGGCATGTATGTTTTGGTAGCATTTTGGTCGTATTGTGCTAGGACTCTTAATTATCTATCAAATGATTTGCTTTTATTCATTTTTATCCTCGTCTGCTTGTTTTGTATGCTTTTCATTATGCTTTTGGCTTGGTCTTGTTCCTAATATATACTTTTCCCGTATTTATTTACCTTCTGTTGATAACAAAAGAGGGAGAAATACTTGCATAAAATTCTTTTATTATTCGTACTCCATACATACAGTGAGGGGAAGTTAGCAAATAACTTGTCCTTTTAACTCTCTAAATTTTTATTTAATGGTTTGTCATCATAAAAAATTGGAAAGATTGTTAGCTTTAATTATGGTTACAATCTATGGCCAAATGAAGTTTTAATGATAACAAACTCCCAATTGTGTTATCGGTGCAGCGGTGCTATGTGTTAGTGATAAATGCATGTAAAAGATTTAAGACAAACATATAAGTTTTTCAAGACTGAAGAATTATTCATGGTTGCAAGGATGTTCAATTCAAGCTCAAGCAAATCAAGCCCACTCTCCAAGCTAGCACCATGTCAAGTCACTTAATTTTATTGTACTTAAGGAGATCGAGTTAGGAAAAAATTGTAAATTTATCCTTGTGTACCTCTCTTGAAACTCAATGGCATATAGATGGACCTTAGGACCCCTATGACCTTGACCCATATCGTTAGTAGTCTTATCGGACTCTATAGGATGGCCTCTTAATGCATTGGAACTACATTTAGTATTGGTGAAGGCATAAAATTGGTTTAAGTTTTGAAAAAACAAAGCTTTTGTGATTTTATGCATTCAAACTAGAATAAATGTTGTTCTAATGGATAGTGTGGAAAGTGTTTGTTGATATATCTAATTCTCTTAACTATCACCTCTTCCATTGATTGATCACCCAATAGTTAGAAGACTTAGAGAGCCCTTAATGCATTTACTCCTACTCTCATCCATTCTTTTAAGCTTCGTCAGTCATAATTGAGAATGATCGGTGTGAGCTTAAATCTTGTATACTTAGCGTGAAAACCCTTGTTTTTATTTCATTTATCTTATTATTATATAAACAAAATAAAAATAAAATCTTTTATAAAATACCACCCTGTGAACCACCCGGCCCGATTCACTTGATCGTGTGTTGAGTTTGGAATTGGATTGACTATCATTGTGGATGTAGATAATTCATTATCCTTCTCTATTTATCCTTCTCTTTATCTACTCAATTATCCTTCTCTATTATTCACTCAAGATCATCCAATCTCAATCATCATTCTCTATTGTGGAAGTCCACTTAGATTGAATTTTGAAAAAGGAAATGAGTTTAATAAAAACTGGGAGTCGCCACCTTATTTTTAAGGAATAAGGAAACCATTAAAAAAAAAAAAAATAGAGTTATATTTTTCAATAAAACAGTGACTCCATATTTTAAGGAAAAGGCAAATCTTCGAACCAAAATTTGGATTCGGGGGCTAGGTTATGAGATAGTAAGGTTTCAGGACGCATCTTGTGGGCACCCATCTGACCCTAATTAAAAGTCTCCTAATTAATTTTGAGCTTATCAAAATCTTATCACAAATGATCTTAATTATCTAATCAACCACAAAAAATATGAATAATAATAATAATAATAGATAATACAAAAGTATACACAATCCTAAAGACCTTAGGAGACTCACAGTCAACCTAAGATTGGACTTGTGCCCTATTGGCTTCCTACGTACTTTACCAGTCTCTTGATAGAGATCAAAGTCCATCGTAGTTCAATTACCTAGGACCCATCCTAAGATAGGGAACTACCTTCAATTATCTTTTAAAGTCTACTTAGAACTCTAATCTGAAGAGACTTCTTATCCAAACACAATTTTTTTCAAAAGACAATTCTTGTTTAATCACACTACTTTTCCTATCCAAATCATTTTTTTAAAATAGTCTCTTATAGACTAGACTCCTAACCAAACTCTAAAATAACATTTGAAGATAAGACTTTATCCTAAGGGAGTGGTAAGGAGGTAGGACACCTTACCTATGTCCCTAGATACCTTTCCTACTTGTCCCTAACTATCAAAGGGAATCCTAACATGTTTCTATGTTTGAATAACAAGAAAATGAATAAGAAAATCTATCATGAATACAAATGTGACCCTAATCCTTTTAAATCATCCTAGCATGGATTTCTAACCTAAATGCCTAAAAATTGTATTAAATAAAGGTATTTAAAGGATATATATGCTGCTGGACAGCAACTTAAATATGCCTAAAATTACCTAAATTGAATACTAAAACATGCAAAAACAATCCTATTATGACATATGAAAGCTACCATGCAAACATGCTGAAAAATAGCTAAAAGTAACAACTTTAGGCTAAAATATGAACTTTATACTATTAAACATATCAAAATTAACCACAAGGGAAGAGACTTACCTTTGCAAGCTCCCTCGAACCATGGATAATAAATCAATCAAAGCACAAGAAACATGCAATAGCATTTATTCATACAAAGCAATAAAGAAGCCATCTTTCATACTTAAAACAAAATCTACTAACACAAGACTTTTACCCATGCAAAACAATGACCAAAAAAACATTCTAAAGACACCAAACAATGCTACTTTCAAATTGAACCATGATCACATCTATTCTTATAAAGAACCATATATTAAAATTAACATATCAAAATTAACCACAAGGGAAGAGACTTACCTTTGCAAGCTCCCTCGAACCATGGATAATAAATCAATCAAAGCACAAGAAACATGTAATAGCATTTATTTATACAAAGCAATAAAGAAGCCATCTTTCATACTTAAAACAAAATCTACTAACACAAGACTTTTACCCATGCAAAACAATGACCAAAAAAACATTCTAAAAACACCAAACAATGCTACTTTCAAATTGAACCATGATCACATCTATTCTTATAAAGAACCATATATTATGGTAGGTAAGAAAACACATGTAATCATATATCCAAATAAAAAAATAGCAACTATCATACTCTAACATGCATATTAAATAAAGATTCCTAACTCAAGCATGCACTTTATGCATTCTCACATCAAATCATATCATTGAATAATATAAAAAGTGTATACTTAATGTTAGGAAATAACCATTATACGAATATGCAAATCCTACCTAACCTAACACATGGGAAAGGATGAACCTTTCACATGAACTCCTAAACTAACCATCCCATTATAAAATAAACTCTTAAATACAGAAACTTACATGCTGTCACATTAAAACCTATCATGCAATAACAACTAACTTCATATTCCTAACCATAAATACTCAAACTAAAGATGATTCCTAAAGCATAAAAGAGAAAGAAAGAAGTAGAAGAAGACAAACATATGCAAACTACCCAGAATTTCCTAAAATCAAACTATGTTATGTCTAACCTCAATACAAGAACAATGGTGTGTTTAAATATACCTCTAGCCTATTCTTCCTTGATCCTAGCTCTCTTCTTCAAGCTTCAATGGCTTCCAATTTCGTAGCTAGGGCTGGCTGTAGCTTTATAGACTCCAAAAATCAAAGTTCACTCACTCCAGCCCCCTAACTCACTTTAAAGCCATATATTTATAGAGAGAGGCCTTAATTTGATCAATGGCTCTCCTTAAAACCCTAGGGATTGATCTAAAGGCTCTAAACCAGTCTTCCAAGGTCTCCCCAGTCGTGCTAAGTCCTCCAAGCTGAGCTAGATAGGCTTTGGAAGAGATCCAAGTGCATGAAACACTCAAAATCACAAAAATTGGCGAATCAGAGCATTGGGCTCGGGTGACCGTCCACCCTAGGACGGTTGGCCGTCCCTAGGGGGATGGTCATCGAGCCCTCAGCCCAATTTTGCCCTATTTTGGGCTTCTTTCGACTCGTCTCGACTGTTTTCGGCTTTTCGGGCCAGTTTCAAGTCCAAATTCGACGATTCAAGAACCAAATGACCGTGATCCGATTTTCTATGTTTTGAGAAGTGTTTGAAGTGAAAATGCATTGACCTCAGTCAAATTTTTTTGGGAGAAAGTTGGTCGATTAGCTGTTTTGGGCTGTGCCCACTTAGGGTTTTTCAAATCTGCTAAACGATTACTCTCGAGATCGTTTCCACTTCTCAAAACAAGTTTTGAAAAATATTTAAGAAATTTTTTTAGTGCTTTTGAAGGCTTTTATTTGATGAAAAGATCGAATCCCGGTCATTCCCGGTTGAAACCCTAACCTGAGCTTAAAATAGCCTTTTGGGCCTTAAGAGCTAAAGACGAGCCCAAAGGCTCTATGGACCTTGCCAATGATCAACTTAACTTCCAAACACACCCTAAATATCCATGCGAAAGCCTCGAGACTATTCGAGACAAGATCGACAATCATTTAGAGCTTTTGTAATCCAAAAGACAATGATGCCTTTCAAATCACAAAAAATGCCTTATTTCCTATCAAGCCTAGCTCGGAATGCCATGAAATTTAGCGGGGATATTCCTAAACTCTCTAAAAACTAAATGCAAAAAGAACTGACTCAATCCGACCTAAAAACCTACATGCGATAATGACCTCTAACTAACTATACAAAAGGGTACTATGAGCGACTTAGGGTTTTAACATCCTATTCCATTTCAAATCATAGGCAACCATTCATGACCTTTCCCATGGTCAAAAATGGATGTCTATAGAAGCCCCTCGTTGATGTTCATGGCTTTGCCAGTGAATATCAACGCCATGAACATCAACGAAACAACATAACATCTCGTTTTTGCTACAACAAAAAAAGGGATAATCAAATCCACTACTCACCAGCATTGACTGAATCATCATTCTTGGAAGTCATACACATACTTCCAATTATCTCATCTTGATGGACCTCAATCCTTTTGGAAGTCACACACACACTTCCGGTCATCTTATCTTAGAGGAAATCGCACACACATTTTCAATCATCTTTCACACACATCAATATTCTTATCTTTAGAGGAAATCTCACACACATTTCCAATCATCTTATTTTAGGGGACCACAATCCTCTAGGAAGTCACACACACACTTCCAATTGTCATCTTATCTTTAGAGGGAATCACAACACACATTTCCAATTATTCATCTTATCTTTAGAGGAAATCGCAACACTCATTTCCAATTTATCATCTTATCTTTAGAGGAAATCACAACACACATTTCCAATTATCTTATTTTAGGGGACCACAGTCCTCTTGGAAGTCACACACACTTCCAATTATCATCTTATCTTTAGAGGAAATCACAGCACACATTTCCAATTATCATCTTATTTTTAGAGGAAATCACAACACACATTTCCAATTATCATCTTATTCGCCAATATTCCTTTGATAACTTCATGTTATCAACAACACATTCATTCCACAACATCATCGATATCATTTTATCATTTCTATATACATCTCATGTATATTTTTCATGATCTTATGCATTCACAAAAACTTATTGATTTTGGGCCTCCACAATGAGCCTTTCTCATTCACAAACCCTCAATGGGCTATTTTATCTCCTCAATCCCTTCATGGGCTTCATAATCTCATCATTTCACTTGTATTTACAATCATTTCATGATTACAAACCTTGCTCACTTACTACTTTCATCATCCATTACCATATCTCATGATTTCAATCAAAAACTTATCATTTTATGTGAACTTTCCCATTCACAATCGCTCAAACCTCATCTTTAAATGCACAAACCCTTCTTCATTTCTCATCCATGCATTAAATAATTTTCCATCTCAATCAAATGAGCTTTTCCAAATCCAAATTTGAAAGAAAATTGGTCAAAATAGGTCAAAAATTGGCTAAATGGGCCTCAAAAAGCCCAACAAAACTCAAAAATGGGCCAAAACTTGGATGACCATCCACTTGAGGATGGCCAACCGTCCATGGTGGACGGCCAGCCGTCCTCTAGTGGACGGCTACCCAAGGCCACTCTCCCCTATTAAGCCTTTTTGTCATCTATTTGCCTATTGACTTCAACTATCATCCATTTTGGCACTTTCTCTCTCTAAAGTTTCCAATTTC
This sequence comes from Hamamelis virginiana, assembly GCA_017140935.1. Taxonomy (NCBI): domain Eukaryota; kingdom Viridiplantae; phylum Streptophyta; class Magnoliopsida; order Saxifragales; family Hamamelidaceae; genus Hamamelis; species Hamamelis virginiana. The sequence continues at coordinate 4,280 of JAESVK010049518.1, read as the reverse complement.
CTTCAAAAATCCATCATTTTTGGTTTCATTGCATCCAAATTGATCTCCAAACACCTCTAGTGTTACTACACACTCCAATTTGTGAATCAAAACCTAGGATTTCCTCCTTGTATTTCAAATTTGGGATCCAAAACTCTAACACAAATCCAACACATAACCATCTTCTCAAGCTTTTCTATCTACACATATTCATGGCAAATAGGAGGTATGAACTTTCAAAGAACCCATTCATGAAGATAAAGAGTTACAAGGTGCCACCATATGATCCCAACAACACAAGCTTACTTTTGGAGCCCCAAGCTCATCTCTCTTATATCCATACTACAAAAGAGGTAAGCTTACTTTCCATGCTTTTTCTTTGAATTTTCAATGTATTAGTGCTTCAACATTGATCTTTGGATGTTGTTTGATAATTCCTTTTCATGATATTTGTATTTGGTAAAGCTTGGGAGCCCCATTTCACTAGCTTCACAAGCTTGAAATGTTGCCCACCAAGTGTTTGATAAAATTCCCAAGAGACTAAAATTTGATTTTCTTTTTTTTTTTCAATCCAAATTCCTCATGTCATGATTCAAATATGTTTCTAACAATATTTGGATATTTTCAAAGTATCATGACAAGTTTTCAAAACTCATTTCAAACATATGCACAAAGTGTTTGATAAAATGCCCAAAGGGGGGCAATTTTAAATTTTCAAAGCAATTCATCGTGTCATGCTTTTCCAAATATTTTCAAATTGATATTCTCATACTATGACAAGTTTTCAAAAACATTTCAAGTGTGCACATATTCGAAATTTCCATGAATTGGGACTTAACTCATTTTCTCACTCAAAATCACTATTCACTTAAATGCTATTTTCATAACTTTTAAGTGGTTTTATTTCAAAACTTATGCTAAATACTCAATTCATGGTTTTTATTCAAAATTTTATTCTCTTGGGATTTTCATCTCAATCCAATTCTCATAAAAGGGGTCACATGGAACATCAATGAATCATACTAACTATTGAGACAAAACCAAAAGCACAAAAATTAACTCACAAAACAACACATTTTCAAAAGTGTTCACACTTCGCCATCTCAAAACTCGCCGTGTTACTTACGGTTTACTTTTTGTGCTAGTGATTTATTTTCAAAAAGTTACCATAACTCATCTCCATTTGCACATCTCTTATCCATTGAAATTCATTTTTGCAGCCTGACTTCGATATTAGGACTCGGTCTTCTTTGCAAGGCATGGTTATATGGAAGGCAAAGATGGACACTCTCCAACCACAAACTAAGGCAATGATTAGAAGAATAGGCTTTGGGGACTTCATTGATTCCCTTTGGTATGATCAGATGGACAGGCAGGCTCTCATAGCCTTATCCGAGCTTTGGTGGGACACCACCAATACTTTTCACTTCGAGTTTAGGGAGATGACTATGACCCCACTTTACTTCACTATGATCACGAGGATTTCCATTGGAGGGCGTCCTTTGGATTTCTATTGGAGGGCGTCCTTTGGATTTCTATGAGGATGCATGCCACAACTCTGTCTACTTGGATACTTATCTTGGGGCTGTTGATTTTGACATCATCAAAAGATCAGTTCGTAGGAGTACCCTCTATACTACCTTCAGTGACATGTTTGAGGAGGATGAACATGATTCGGATCATATTGTACGAGCTTTTCTCTTGTATGTGCTGTCTTGCACTTTTTTTGTAGACACTACTGATTTAGCCCCTCTAGGCTTTCTCGCGAGCTTAGAGAATATTGATACCATCTCTCACTATGACTGGGGTGGCGCTGCTTTAGCCACAGGACTATGAGCTGTCGGTCTCGAGAAGTCTGCCCTGAATTTGGGGGCATGGGGGATTCGTTTGGGAGGTATGCATACCTACTTATGGCATTTCAAACTCTTCTTCACTTATTCCTGACATCATATCCTTTCCACAGGTATGGGTGTGAACCAGCCAACCTGGATCGGGAGGCCTCTCTCGTTCACTCTTGAGGTGATGTTTATCTTGAGTGGATTGTGGATGATGTTTATCCGTCTCGATTTATCCTTCTCTATTATCCACATTTATCCTTCTCTATTATCCACTCAAGATAGGGTTTTTTGAAAAAGGGATAAGAGTTTGTAAAAAACTAGGAGTCGCCACCTTATTTTTAGGGAACAAGGAAACCACAAAAAAGAGTTTTATTTTCAATAAAACATTGACCCCATTTTTTGGAAAAGCATGGTCTTTCGAATCAAAGTTGGATTCGAGGGCTAGGTTACGAAGTGGGAAGGTTCCAAGGATCTCCTTGTAGGCACCCACCTCGCCCTAATTAAAGGTCCCCTAATTAAGTTTGGGCTTTATCAAAATCTTTTCAAAACAATCCTAGTTATCTAATCAATCACAAAATATAATATATAATATATAATAATAATATATAGTATGAAAATATACACAATCCTAATGGTCTTAGGAGACTAGAAGTCAACCTAAGATTGGACTTGCGCCCTATTGACTGCCTACGTACCTTATCAATTGCTTGACAAAGATCAAAGTCCACGTAGTTCGATTACCTTAGGACTCTCCTATTGTAATGAACCATATAGCCAAAATAATTCTATCTTATCTAGGACTCTAACTTCGAGAGTTTGGATTTGATCAAAACACTTTTCTTTGTATAAGAGATGGAATTTCATTCCGTTTTAAATACTTTCAAAATTTAGGACTCTTCTCGAAGTAGAATCCTAAACCAAGTAGAACTCTAGCTTCGAGAGTTTGGATTTAATCAAAACACTTTTCTTTGCATAAAAGATGGAATTTCATTCCGTTTT
>JAESVK010049517.1:0-14812 GCA_017140935.1 Hamamelis virginiana | reverse complement strand
AAACTGAATATATCAAAAATTCATTTTTCATACTTAGCCAAATTTTTGATAGGGAAAAACAGTTTCTGGGAATAGTAACATCTTCAATACTTGAGCCTCCAATTCATGGATTTTGTTGTCCATTTGTTTGCTCCTGTCTTTCTTGAAACTCTGTCTTACAAATTTAACATTTAAGCACAAGATATTTAGATAACGCAGCGGCAAATGTTTGTTATCGTTAAAACCATATAACATATGCTGGATTAGAACCATTTAGGCTAACAATCTCCCCCTTTTTGATGATGACAAACAATTATGTAAAATTTGTAATTTAACCAAGATAAGACAACAATTTCAAGACAATATAGCCAAGGCAAGACAACAATAATTTTACCATGTACATATTTCTCCCCCTTTTGTCGTCAACAAAAAGCAGTGAACAAGAGCAAGAAAAATATGCAATACAAAAGATAGAATTTCCACAGCGTAAACCTTGAACTGATACATCAATGTTTAAAGCTAAACGGACCGATGAAGCTTCATTCCATGATATATAGTCGCAAACTTCATTCTCGTCGGACGATGAAGTGTTAGCTGCCATCTTATGCTCTTGACAAAGAGTTGCAAGCCAACTGAAGTTAGGGCTGAAGAGAATATTCTGAAAGATATTTTCTTCATCATCGGTTGAAGAAATTTGGCCTCTTCATACCATGCGAAATGATGATGGTGATGATACTTTGATGTTCTCAAGGAGATGAGGAAATCAAAGTTGAAATCAACGAACACTGTATAAAGGAGGAACTCTTAGTGCAACTCATTTAGCCATGATATATGACAGAAGAGAGTGACCATTCAATAGAGTTTCTCATGAAGGCTGTTATAGGGAAGCTTGTTGGCTGCTTGCTGGTGGCTTTGTGAATGGGCATGAAGAAAAGTGATATTGTTTCTACTATCACAAGTGATAGTGGAGACAGAAGTCATCACAATTCTTAGATATGTGATGAGAAGAAATTATGCTTCTGAGAAACATGACCAAAGAAAGCTGAGCTTTTGATGTGTCTGAGAATAGAAGAAATAGGATAAAGCCAAAACATTTGATGTAAGCTCTATATAATGAAAGAAAATGAGAAAAATAATCATGAATCAAGACATGATGCTGCATTTTGAAAAAAAATCGAAAATCAAAAGATGAGATTGAGATTTGAGTGAGTAAAATGAAGGAAGAAGCTCAAATTTATAAGAAAAAAAATCACGTGTGTGGACAAAAAGTCAAATTGATTTGAAATTTTTTGAAATACGAAATCTGACAAAGCTGTTGAAAAACGTCTGTGCGTTTGAAAAAATTGGCTTTTTCTTTTGAAAAAGTCTGAATTTTCTAAAAAGATGTGATTTCGTTTGAAAAAAGAACCAGAATTCACGCTGAAAAAGTCGGCTGGTAAAGTAGTGATTGCTGGATTCTAACCATTTCATAAATCTCAGATGAATTCAAGATTTTCAATCATTCAAAAAAAATTTCAACTTTCTGAATTGTGATTTCATCTTTTTCGAGCTTGTTCAATGGCTTCCCAATGTTCTCACAATATTCCTGACTTGAATGAACCAAATGTGGTTTATACGCGTCCTATCATTGTTCCTCGGGATAACAGATTTTCCCAAAGGTCTGATGCAGGTGCTGTGAACGAGTCCATGACCCTTTGTATAAGGGCTACCCATTCAGTTGCCAATATGGCCTAGCGCATGCGAGCTAGAATGACAGATGTTGAGCGATTAACTCTTCAAGTTCAAGTTTTACAACAATTAATTGCTGGAATGAAGAAGAAGAATAGGATCTTGAAGAAGGAGAATACAGATTTGAAATTTCTAGCGGATTCATATGCCGAGGAGTTGGATCCAAGGCTTAAGAAGCTAGAACAATATAATGATCAGATTCAAGGAACTCAAGAAAAACTTTTGGTTGAAATCCAAAAGATTTGTGTAGCAGCTCATTCTCCTCGGGATAGCCCCGCAAAAAGTGTGTAAAATTTTTTTTTATGAGAAATGCAATATTTTTATTTTAATTTAAAATACAAATTTATATATATATATATATATATACATACATACACACACACACACACATATAAATTGAGACATGCTCCCCCTCAACAAATGCATACATAAGTGTAGTAGGAAGATCATGTAATGTCCAAAGGTCTACACATACCAAGATCACGTCGAATAGTGCAAAAACGATCCTCATAGAGGTTTCGTTAAGATGTCTGCCAATTGATGGTCTGTGCCTACAAATTCAAGTTCAACATCTCCTCTTTGCACATAGTCTCTTATGAAATGGTGCCTAATTTCAACGTGTTTTGTGCGTGAGTGCAAACATGGATTTTTAGAAATATTGATAGCACTAGTGTTGTCACATCTAATGGGGATGTGATCAAGTGTGACCTTAAAGTCCTCAAGTTGTTGTTTCATATACAAGATTTGAGCACAACAACTTCCTGCTGCAATATATTCAGCCTCAGTTGTGGAAAGAGATACTGAAGTTTGTTTCTTGCTAAACCAAGAGACAAGCGCGTGGCTAAGAAAATGACAAGTGCCACTAGTACTCTTCTTATCGGTTTTACAACCGGCAAAATCAGCATCTGAATAACTTACAATAACAAAAGGAACATACTTAGGGTAAAATAATCCTAAATCACATGTACCAATCAAATATTTGAAAATACGCTTAACAGCAAGCAAGTGAGATTCCATAGGATTAGCTTGAAAGCGAGCACACAAGCATACACTAAACATGATATCCGGTCTACTAGCGGTTAAGTAAAGCAAACTACCAATCATACCTCGATAGAGCTTTTGGTCTACTTTCTTACCATGTTCATCACCATCAAGCTTTGTTGAAGTACTCATAGGAATGGGGCTTGGCTTAGCGTTTTCCATACCAAATTTCTTCAACATGTCCTTTACATATTTGGCTTGATTGATGAAGATGCCATTTTGTGTTTGCTTGATTTGAAGTCTAAGGAAGAAGGTCAATTCTCCCATCATGCTCATCTCAAATTCATCTTGCATACATGTAGCAAACTCATTGCATAAAGCATCATTAGTAGCTCCGAATATAATGTAATCAACGTATATTTGCACTATAAGCATATCACTATTTGTAATCTTAATGAAAAGAGTAGTGTCAATTTTGCCTCTAATGAAACCATTATTAAGCAAAAATCTACTTAACCTTTCATACCATGCTCTTGGTGCTTGCTTGAGTCCATAAAGAGCTTTTGAAAGTTTATAAACATGATTGTGCAAATTGTGATTTTCAAAACCGGGAGGTTGTTCAACATATACTTCCTTCATAATATAACCATTTAAAAATGCACTTTTTACATCTATTTGATAAAGTTTGAAATCTTTATGGCAAGCAAATGCAAGTAGCATGCGGATGGCTTCTAATCTAGCAACCGGTGCATATGTTTCATCATAATCAATGCCTTCTTGTTGGTTATAGCCTTGGGCAGCAAGTCTTGCTTTGTTTCTGACTACATTACCATTCTCATCCTTTTTATTTCGAAAAACCCATTTAGTACCAATGGTGGAATGGTTATGTGGTCTAGGAACAAGTTCCCAAACTTTATTTCTTTCAAATTGATTAAGCTCTTCTTGCATAGCTATAATCCAACTTTCATCATTTTCAGCCTCATTAAAGTTTTTAGGCTCAATTTGAGAAACAAATGCAATATGATTGCAACCATCTCTAAGATTAGAACGAGTACTCACCTTTCGTGAAGGATCACCAATTATTTGATCAATTGGATGATTCCTCACAAATTTCCAAGCTTTTGGCAACTCTTGAGGATCATTTAAAGGTTCCATCTTTTCATTTGAAGAACTCTCCTTTGGTTGCTCTTGGGGTGCATCATTTGGTGTAGAATCACCAATGTTGAGCTTGCCAAGCTCTTCATTTGTATTTGATAGCATTTTACTGTTTTCATCCTCATCAACAACAATCTTAGAAGAAAATGGATTAAATTCATCAAATACAACATGCATAGATTCTTGCACAGTTAGAGTACGTCTATTATAAACACGATATGCTTTACTATTAGTTGAATAACTAATAAATATGCCCACATCGGATTTAGATTCAAATTTTGCAGGATAATCTTTATCATTCAAAATAAAACACTTAGATCCAAAAACTTTGAAATAACCAATGTTTGGTTTTCGACCTTTCCATAGCTCATAAGGAGTTTTGGCTAGAATAGGTCTAATAACCACTATATTTCCCACATAGCAAGCGGTGCTAACCGCTTCCGCCCAAAATGTTCTAGGAATTTTATGTTCATTAAGCATGGTTCTACCCATCTCTTGTAATGAACGATTCTTCCTTTCAACCACTCGATTTTGTTGTGGAGTTCTGGGAGCTGAAAAATTATGTGAGTGTCCTTGTTCATCACAAAAATTTTCGATGTCTTGGTTTTTAAACTCTCTACCTCTATCACTTCTCACACTAATGATGGAGTGGCCTTGTTCTTTTTCAATTCTTTTGCATAATTTAATAAATTCGCCACTAGCATCACTCTTGTGAGCAAGGAATAAAACCCATGTATATCTTGAATAGTCATCAATTAAAACAAAGGCATAGAGTTTACCACCAAGACTTTCTACATCATTTGGTCCAAACAAATCGAGATGTAACAATTCCAAAGGCCTAGATGTAGATATATGCGCTTTGGGTTAAAACTAACTTTGATTTGTTTTCCAAATTGGCATGCATCACAAACTTTATCTTTTGAAAAATTTGATTTGGGCAAGCCTAAAACAAGTTCATTTCTAGAAAGCATTTGGATTAAATCCATATTAGCATGCCCAAGTCTTTTATGCCATAGCCAATTTGTTTTTTGTAGAGCCGAAAAACATGTTACATCTTGAGATGCTAAATCTTCAAAACTTGTGATGTAAATATTTCCAAAACGATTTGCAACAAGGATATGTTCTTGTTTTTATCCAAAACATTACAAGAATTTGAAGTAAAATTCACATAATAACCATTATCACATAATTGACTAATGCTAAGCAAGTTATGTTTTAAATCACTAACAAGCAATACATTATCAATTGTAATAGAGCCATTACCAATCTTACCTTTACCAATAATTTTACCTTTGCTATCATCACCAAAGGTTACATAGCCACCATCCTTGTGAGTGAGGGAGATGAATTTTGCTTTATCTCCGGTCATATGCCTTGAACATCCACTATCCAAATACCATTGATCCTTTTTATGAATGGATTTCAAACACACCTACAATGACAATGCAATAAAACTATTGGTACCCAAAACTTTTGGGTCCTATAATGTTAGGATTATCAATCTTTTAAGTTCATCAAAAGTAATAGTCTTTGGCTCATATGATTTCTTGGAAGAGGGTTCCTTTCTAATCCAAGCTACATTTTTGTCAAGTCCTCTTCTACCTCTAAAAGGACACTTGAATGTGACATGGTCTTTTCTCTCACAATGATTGCAAATAACATTAGCATTTTGTTTTGAGTTATGAGAGTGAGAATGAGGTTTTGATTTTGGTTGCTTGGTGTCTCCTTTCATTGAGGCTTTCACAAAGAAGTCTAGATAAAGTGAAGACTTTTTAGTATTGGATTTTGATACATATCCCAATCCTTCTTTGTTTAGCCCAACTTTTTGAGCTCCTAACAACCTTTCAAAATTTTCTTTTCCACTTGTAAAACTGAAAACAGTTTTATTCAAATCTTCAATTTTGGATTTTAAACATTTGTTTTCTTTTTCTAAAGCAGAAAAATCAATTGAAGATATTGAAGTGGAAGGTATGTTTCTTAATGACTCATTCTCCTTCTTAAGTCTCTCAATTTCCAAACTTAAAACAGAATTTTTATTGACTAAGATTGTTTTCTCATTTGTGAGAGTTGAGAGGTTTTTATTCAAGAATTTAAGTTCCTTTGTTAACAAGCAATTTTTATTATGTAACAGTCTACTTAATTCTTGAAATTCCTCTAAAGATAAATCACATTTATCATTATCACTATAATAAGAAATAGATGTTACCTCATTTTCATCGTCTTTTGCTACGAGGCAATGCTCCTCAATGTTGGCATATAGACAAAAGTTTGCAATCTCTTCTTGGATATCTTCTTCATCACTTTTTGTATCTTCAAGAAGATCATCCCAAGTTGATGTAGTAGCTGCCATGACTTTGCTTTTACCTCTTTGATCAAAGGTTCTCCTTCCATCATTTCTAAAGGTGTTGGAGTTGTTATTGGTCTTACTTGGACAGTGGGCAATTGTATGACCTAACTTTTTGCAATTGAAGCATCTTCCATCATTGTTGCTAGTATGTCTCCCATGGTTTTGTCTGGATTGATTTTTGTTCCTCCTTAGAAAGGTTTGGAATTTCCTTGTCATAAGAGACATGACTTCTTCATCTTCTTTGGTGAAGTCATTATATTCATCTTCTTCAAGAGTTGAAGATTGAAGAGCTAGCGTTCTTTTCACTTGAGCATTTATCTTCTCATTTTGGATGGCCTCTAATTCCTTCTTCATTGCCGTTTCATGAGTAATGAGAGAACCTAAAAGCTCATCAATGTCCATCTCTTCAATGTCTTTTGCTTCTGAAATGGCGAGGACCTTTGGACTCCATGAGGTTGGTAGAGAATTAAGTAACTTTGAAATAATGTCGTCATTAGGATAAACTTTTCCTAAAGCCTTCAATTCATTCAAAAGATTAGTAAAACGAGTAAACATATCACGAACTTTTTCACCTTCATTCATTTTAAATAACTCAAAATCTTGCTTAAGCATTAAAGCTTTGGAGCATTTAACTTGCTTGGTACCTTCGTAGGTGACCTCGAGATTTCTCCAAATTTCTTGTGCAGTAGCACAAGCTGAAACTCTATTGTATTCACTCGCATTTAGAGCACAATACAAGACAGTTTTAGCCTTTGAATTCATTTGAAGAATTCTCATGTCCTGGTCGGTCCATTCATCCATAGTTTTGGGAATTTCTTTCCCATTTTCATCTATTTTGAAAACTTTTTGATTTCCTTAAACAATAACTTTCCAAATTCTTAGTTCATAGGATTCAATCCAATTTTGCATTCTATTTTTCCAAAAACCATAATTTTCACCATCAAAGAGTGGAGGTCGGTCGGGGTTTGTTCCCATTTGGTTTGCCATTGATCTTTAGCTCAACAAACAATATAATGAGCACTTGCTCTGATACCAATTGTTGGCCCAAAATATACTCTAGAGGGGGGGTGAATAGAGTATTGACAATTTAAAAACTAATTTAAAAATGGGATAGAGTGTTTTTGAAAACTCAAACTTTTAATAACTAGAATGCAAGATTAAATCTCAACTCAGCAAAATATAAAGCAAGTAAATAAATTTAAATGCAAGAGATAGAGTTAGAGAAATTCAAACACAAGGATTTTAACGTGGTTCGGTCTCCGTCTACGTCCTAGCCTCAAGATCTCCGTCTCAAGGATTAATCCACTATCAATCTCACTTCCGGTGGAGATTCAAACCTTTACACAGCCTTCTTTCACAGTGGAAGATTCTCACCAAACAAGGTTTATACAAAACCTTAAATTCACAAGAAATACAAGTGAATATGGATGACCACCAATATGATTCTCAACAACTCTGAGAATACATCAAATACGCTCTCAATAATATCTCTCAAAGATTTAAACTAATTTGCTTATAGAGAGAAATACAGGAATTGAATCACTCAAAAATGATGAACACTTGTAAGCTGCAATAGTGTATGTGATTGGATGTAGAATTAGGCTTCATGGCAAGTGTATTTATAGCCTTAGAAATCAGCTATACGTTGGAGCGTCTAGGAGGAGCGTCTTGGCAATCTGCAGATTCAAACTGGTTTGAAAAAATGCAACAAATCCGTTTGGAGGTGCAGCCATGTTTGAATCAGCATTCACAATGTCAAATGTTGCAGCAGCAGCTTTGACAATTACTCCAACAGCAATCTGCCACTATTCCTGCAGAACACTTATTTACATATAAACATTTAAGTAAATGGTTGCATTTTACTTTTAATTACTTTTACTTTCATTTACTTAAGTTTACAATGCAAATAAGGAAGTACCCCCCATTTGGATTCAATGGAAAATACTAGAAAATCAAATTCCCAATAAATCAAAATGTAGAAAATTAATTTTAGTACAAAAAATAATTTTCGTCAACAGTGTTTAAAATTGATCTATCGAGTAGGGTATTATATACCACGTATAAAAGCTACCTCAAGGCTGTACTCAGTTAATGAGTATATAGGGATCAATTACCGCCAAAAATTATTTTGAAAAACTCAATATATCAAAAATTCATTTTTCATACTTAGCCAAATTTTTCATAGGGAAAAACAGTTTCTGGGAATAGTAACATCTTCAATACTTGAGCCTCCAATTCATGGATTTTGTTGTCCATTTGTTTGCTCCTGTCTTTCTTGAAACTCTGTCTTATAAATTTAACATTTAAGCACAAGATATTTAGATAACGCAACGGCAAATGTTTGTTATCGTTAAAACCATATAACATATGCTGGATTGGAACCACTTAGGCTAACATGTTCAATAAGAATCTACAATAATTTGTGAAATATTTTTCTCATGAACCTTTTCAACATGTAAACAATAATGAATAAATCTCAATGTGTGCATCAAGACTTACATTTATATGTCTAAGGCTAGGCTACAATCATGACTTTATAATTAAGGAGAGCATCTAACGTGGGCTGACATCTTAGATTGTGAAAGCGTACTCATGAAAGATAAATGAGTCGAATATTATTTTGGTAAATTTTTTGGAGCAATCCTCTACATTTTGCTTGAGAAAAGTAGGTTTACAGAAGTTAGTTCAAAGTTTAAAAAATTGATAGTAGCCCATACTCGTAAACTAAAACCCATTGCATAGATCCTATATTTTAGTCCTTAAATTAATTTGTTGCATGTTGATGAGTTATGGCCTCTCAAAATTATTTTCTTAATAAATCGAGAATGTTGCGAATAACCTTATAGTCTATTGGCATCTTTTCCTCCCCTCAACCTTTTTCTCCTTGATGGTAAAAAAGGGAGAGATCTTAAATTCGATTTGTGACTCCTTTCGTAGGTTTAGGTGGAATTGGTGGCCGAGTGACCTAATAATATCTCTTACGGTTTGTTTGTAAGTTTAGGAGAAAAGAGAAGAGAATATTAAAGTTTGTGATTTCACTCCCTCTTGTTTGAGTGTTTAGGAGAAAAAATAATGCGATTTCTTTCCTCTTAATTGCTCGGGAGTCGGAAAGAAAAGAAAAGAAAAAGTTCATTAAAGGAGCATTTTATCGATATATTCTCGATCAATTCTTATTATAAGATTTGAAAGGTGTTCAAAGGATATGACACATATCTCTTTATATTTTCTTTTTTATTGGATAATGGGTATTGCAAAAGTTTTATTAAATAATTTTTTCATCTATCCAAATCTTCACACTTGTGGTAAGAAAGGACAAATGAGCCCAAGGGGATTTTAAACTCCCCCATTTATCTTCTCTTTTATCAAATTTTCTCCTAATTAAAACTCCAAAACTTAAAAAAAGTAGGACCCTTCTTCCCATTTCTCTTCTCCTCTCCCAAATACAGCAATTAGTGCTTATTTAAGTTCCGAGCTCTTTGATAGAATTAACTAAGATAATGGACTTATAAGTTATAACCCAATAATATATCGGGCATTTTCCTTCAATATTCTTGAGGTTTCAATCAATTATGGAAATGAAGCTCACATTGAAATATTTAGGGAAATGAAGCTCCGTATATGAAAATAGACATTTTTACCCTTTTAACGGTAAAAAATTTTTGAATTTCATTTGAAAATTTTCACCTAATCACCAATTTTATAAATAATTACAAAAATTATGAGCAATCGCCAATCGCCAATAATATGAAGAATCACCAAATTTACACAAAATCACTTATCACCATATTTTCTAATAATCACCATTTTTGTTAACAATCACCAATCACCAATCACCAATTTCCGTCCGTATAGATCATTTCAAAACTTTTTCACATCAAATCATGTCCCTCATTATCCCATCAAACATTAAATGCATGCAGGATATGTATAATAACAAAAAATACATATAATCACCAAATTGTTATACAATCATCAATCACCAAAATTACACATAATACCTAAAAAAACACATAATCACCAAGTTCCAAATTTTACATATAATACCAAAAATATGTGTTATCACCATTTTTCATTAGATCATCAAATTTGTACTGAATCACCATTTAACCCAAAAAATAAAAATCTATATTTTAAAAAAACCGAATTGTTTATTTTATTGATATTTTCTGATTTGTTATCATTACTTCTTAAATGTGATTTGACTATTCATAAATTGGTGATTATGAACAAAATTGGTAATCGTATAAAAATTTGGGATTGGTGATCATTATCAAATTTAAGAATTTCTTTTCAAAATGGTGATTATGTGTTCTTAAAGGGCATTTTTGTCAGAAAAATATATTTCCATAAATATTTCAATGTAAGCTTCATTTATGTAGTTGATTGAAACCTCAACAATATTGAGGTTAAATGCCCTAATATATTAGAGATCTTATCTTAAATGCAATGTTTTAAAACCCGGACCCTTCATTGAACAGGAAAGGTGATCGGGTTAAGGGTTAACCGGTTCAACTGTCGGGTTAACTGGATTGAACCGTGACGTCATCATGACATCATAAATATATTAATAATTTATTAAATAAAACAAAAAAATTCTATAAAAGTTCTAATTAAAAATTAAGGTTAGTTCAACTTAAAAAATATGGACTTCTGGAGTTGTTGCTTGTTAGTTGCTAGTTGAGTACTTGAATTAGTTCAACTAAAAAATGAAAAAAAAAAGGGTGTGAGGATGCTAGTATGCTACCAGCTTAACCATTTTATTATTTTAGAGAGTTGCCCTCTTGCCACTTCTGTCATATTTCTTTTCCCAAACAAATCAATTCATATCCAGTCATGAAAGTTGCCCTCTTCAAGAATTTTGGGGAGCATTTCATTCATTTTAAAGGTTTTTTATTAAATTGAAAAAATTGGCCAGTTCAAATAAACCGTTGATAAACCCATCAAATCGGCGGTTAAACCGGTGGGTCTATGGGGTTTGCAAAAGAGAGCGGTTCTTGAATTGTATAGGTTATTGTGGGTTTAACCAACGGGAGAGGGGACCGGTTCTCTGTTCAACCGGCCGGGTCGGTTCAGGTTTGATAGCATTACTATAATGCAGTGTGTTAAAGCTATTGATTTCGAAAGGATCAAAGATCGTTTGAATTGAATTTGCAACAAAGTCTAGTTGAGTTCGGCTACTTCTCCACACTTCCCCAACCACATTTCATCCAACTCCTACAACCCTTCAACATTCTCTCTCTCTCTCTCTCTCTCTAAATAACCATTAGAAACTGCTCTCCATCAATTCAAAAACACAAAATAAAATAATTCCCTATATGCAAGAATAGCAACCTCTTTCTGCTCGCTCTTGTCAAGCAATAAGCATGGCAGCTCGCCATCTTTTGGACACCCCAGCAGAATGTCAATTCCGTTACCCATTAACGTGTGTGTGTGTGTGTGAGAGAGAGAGAGAGAGAGAGAGAGAGAGAGAGAGAAATATTTCGAATTATATAAAAGTATTATAAAAGGAAATATGGGATAAGAGAGTGCTCAATGCTCCCACAAACCGGGCAAAACATTGAATGCATGTACAAATCCATTGGGTAACAAAACCTCCTATCACACACAATTAATGCCTACAAAACCTCCTAATGGAGGGCTTGATTGATGTTTGCTTGTCTTTTGATTGCTGCCACTTGATTAACCCTGATCTCCTTACCATTCATCGGTAGACACTACAATGGAGTTTTTGTTCTGGTGGTGTTCGGTGGCTATACACAAATCATGCTCAATATGCTCAGTTTGGATTCTGCAAAAATAGTTACATGGAGGATTTCAAATTTGATTTTGATCACCTTAAGCAATGCCAGCTTGATTTTCTCACTTTGCCTCAGTTTGGTTCCTGGAGCAAAACTAATTAGATTTCCTATATACTTATACCACTTATGTATGGTCCATATGCGTAAGACTATGATTTCAAGATACAGTGTTTATGGCTTTTTCATATAGAATTGAGGGTTGTACATATGTAGATTGAGGCTTTATGCTTTGAACAATGAGACCTTAACCGTTTTAGGTACATTGAAGTAAAAGATCTTCCAAATTCTTGCATGTATAAGGATAATATAACCTTTTTATAAAAATTTGAGGTAAAAAAGGAAATCAAAAGTTTTTTTCAAGAGACTTTTAGAAGTAGTATAGATATAGATATAGATATAGATATACAAGTGTACTTGAAGGAAGGAGGAACCTTAGGCTTACGGTTTGATGGATCTTCACCAGTAGCAATGTAGAACAGAAGAAAGGAGAAGCCTTGAGATTCAGGCCATGCGGGCTGGGCCGCGTAGGTAACTTGCTAAACTTGGGCTGGACCGCGTAGATAATGGGAGGGGATGTTAACACACCCTTGAATTATAAGCCCACCCCCCTTTTTTAGTTTCCAAAAATGCCCTTAAATGAATTTACTATTTATGATAAGTTAAAATATTAAATACCTAATGTATCCTAATTCCAATTGTTAAGCCCACCCCCCCAACCCTTCAGACTTAACATTTCCCTTTCCCTCCCATACGCCTCATGCGACCAATAAATTCAAGAAATGGAACAGCTCATGGAAGCTCTGAGAGAGGAGCAGCTCATGGATGCTTGACCGGAGAAAATACAGAGGAACTGGAATGGCATGGATACCGTTGCATCAGATTTAGGAGCTGCTACCATTGTGAGTTCCATTTGATATGAAAAAAAGATATTAAACCCACTTCAAATCTGATTTACTCACTTCAAAAAGTGAGTAAGCTTAATGATGGAGCTTAATGAAGCAACCAACAGTGATGATGAAAGGATTTAGAAGCTTTAATGGTGTATTTAATTTTTTTGCAAAATCTCGTCATGTTAGGTTACACAGAAATTAACATTCTAGGAATGTTGTGTAGAAGACGACCTAACATTCTAAGAATGTAACGTTTTTTCTAACCGAACATTATAAGAATGTTGCGTTTTTCCTAACCGAACATTATAAGTATGTCAGTTTTTCAATTTCGCTATGTTAGGTTGGTTGAAACTTAACATTCCTGTAATGTTAGGTTGGTAAACTCTTAACATTCCTGGAATGTTAGGTTGATCATAACTTAACAAATCCTGTTTGTTGCGTTTTGACTAACCTAACATTCTAGGAATGTTAGGTGGGACAAATCGCAACAACGCGAATCTGTTAAGATATGATCAACCTAACATTCCTAGAATATTAAGTTTCAACCGACGCAACAAAACTTAAAAAAAATTTCCATTTAGTGTTGCGTTACTTGAAACTTAACATTCCTATAATGTTAGGTTGATCATAACTTAACAGAGCCGGTTTGTTGCGTTTTGACCAACTGAACATTCTAGGAATTGATAAGTGCTAAAATTTTCGAAATTAAACCCCAAAGTAAGCTTTGTTAAAGCCCTAAAGGCATGTTAATTAGGTTAATTAGGTCATTTTAGTGCTTTTCAGTTATTTTAGAATTGTTGAAATTATCGCATAAGAGTAGCATTTTAACTTGTTTTTAATTTTATATTTATTTTAGATTAAAGTTGTGTGTGGAACAGGTGCGCGTAATTGGTTTGCTGTTGTTTTGCATTGCAGGTAAAAATCAATGTGAAATCAAGCAGTTGTAGCATGAGATTGCCCATACAGGATTATCATGAGTGTCGGCAGCCGACCAAGATCCGTGAAAACCGGATCTTGCTTTCTCTTTTTCTCTTCTCTCATAATTGATGCTTGAGAGAGTATTATAAGGAGAAGAATGGATAGGGAGATGGGAGCAGAAACGGGAGTCGATCAATCCACCAGAAAAAATTCCCATCTATTTCTTGATTTTCTTGGGCAAAAGCTCAATGAAGATCAGATCAGCAATCACACCACTCTAAGAGTTCTCTAGCAGCAATGGAGAACTCCTCTCTACTATCTGTCCACTTGATCTCTCATCGGCAATTATAGATCACTGCTAATCGTATTTTTTTGAGGTTGATTCCGCCAGCAATTCGTGAAAGGTATATGAGAATCTCTCCACTTGATCTCTCATCGATAATTATGGATTTCTACTAATTTCAGGAGTATGGGCCACTGTTTGGATCCCGTAAATATAATTTTTGTGGAGATAATTAGGGATCTCTACTAATTATATTTTGGGAAGCTATTATAGTAGAATGTGCATGCGTTACATCAACGTGCATTTCAAAGCAGTTGGTTCCATATTCCAGCACATAGACTTCAGAGAATACTTCGCCAGGCATGCAATAATCAGTAAAAGAGTATCAAGATGCATTCCCGGCCCAAGTCTCCAAGCGATCCGTATTCTAATGAATATTCTTTGGTATGAAGAGATTTGGCCAATTTTTTTCATCCAAAGACTGAGAAAGTGTGCCATTTCTTTGAAGTCTCAAAGGTTCAAGAAGATTTGGAGCTTTTAAGCTTAAAAAAAAAAAATAATGATTTATAAAGTTCAAGATTTAAGCTGTGGAAATTCTTGTAATATTTGTATATATACCCGATGTGAATTTATTGGTTCTTCAGTTGTAAAAAAAAAAAAAATAAATAAATAAATAATTAATTAATTAATATTAAAATAATATAATAATAAAATAATATATATATATATATAT
>JAESVK010049514.1:3964-17776 GCA_017140935.1 Hamamelis virginiana | reverse complement strand
TTTGTCTCTATTTCAGTAAGATTATAAACAATCCTTGTGTATTTTACACAAAATCAAATTTCAAACCACCATATATTTTCTTTCTTTTATCTACTTTAAACAACTTTTGGAAAGGATTTTCTTGATTCTCAATGACCGCTTATCTCTGTGGACACAACCATGGGACTCCACGAAATATTATGCTTGCAACGGTAGATCCTACGCTTGGGATTGAATTGCACTTTATACGCGCAAGCAATTAACTCAATCATTCATTAAAGTAAGCACCATTTGTATTTGAATGTAAAAGCAATCACAGAAAACTAATACATTTCAAGGTAAAAGAGGTTTAAGTACAAAAACTCCCAAATACAAATCTATCACAATATTCAATAACATTAATTTCAAAATGGTGATTAAAAACCTCACCCAAAATCCTCTCCAAACCCCATCACCGAGTGACATAGCCGACCATGTCGTAGATCGGCGACCCTTGAATGCTCCTCCACGTCATAGTTAAACATAAGCCTTTTTAGAGTAGATTTGATGGTGGTTGGCTACCAAGAAAGCACAAGAAAACAAAACCCTACTTTATGAGCTACAAGACAAGTAAAAAGCTTGTCTTCACTCCCATTAAAGCTGGCATTTATACCCCCCTAAAAGACAATGAGCAAAAAGACCAAATTGTCCCTCATTCACACGATTATTACAAGAATACTAAGCATAAAAATCGGGTCAGACAGTCGTCTATCGATAGCGTGCAAAGCACCTATCGATAGAGACTGCGAAGAAGGCCTGCGAAGGAGCTGGGACTTTGAATCTCTATTGATAGCGTAAGAACGTCTATCGATAGAGAACGCGTATGCATGAATCGCCAGAGAGCAGAAGGGGCCATCTATCGATACATGGGCCATGCGCTATCGATAGATGCTGAAATTACGACCGGAATTGGGAGACCAGGGGCTGCCATCTATCGATACCTATCTCAGCCTATCGATAGATCTTCAATTGATTCCAAAATGTTGAGAGAACAGAAGCCCACGTCTATCGATACATAAGTCCTCCTATTGATAGATAAAGTTTACGTATTCCAAAATGGAGATCCAGAAGCCACCAGCTATCGATAGGTAGAATTGCCTATCGATAGGTCTTGCTCGAGACTGAAAATTTGGATTTATAGGGGCTGTCATCTATCGATACCCTCATATGCCTATCGATAGATGACCTAATTTCTTCCAAAATAGCCTGAAATGATGCTCGATGCTTCCTCAATGTAGTCCCAACTTTCCACTTCGAACCACGCTTCATCGGAGAGCATAAGTGGGGCTTCAAAAGGCCAAAAACCTACAATGCCAATAAAAACAACATAAATGACTATATTCGCAAAACCTATTGAATTACTTCACTAATATTATGCAATTAGGTACAGCAACTACCAATTTAGAGCATATGATTGCGAGCAATCACCATTGCAGCTCATTTCAATTATGAAATTTGGCAAATGGACGTCAAGACAACATTTCTTAATGGGTATCTTGACGAGTGCATATATGATGCAACCAGAAGGTTTTATAGCAAAAGGTCAAAAGCACATGTTGTGCAAGCTTAAAAAATCCATTTATGGACTTAAGCAAGCATCTAGGTTTCGGAATACTCGTTTTGATGAAGCCATTAAATCTTATGGTTTTGATCAATGTCCTGATGAGTCCTGTGTGTACAAAAAGTGTGATGGAAATGTGGTGGTGTTCTTAGTACTATATGTGGATGATATATTGCTCATTGGA
This sequence comes from Hamamelis virginiana, assembly GCA_017140935.1. Classification (NCBI taxonomy): domain Eukaryota; kingdom Viridiplantae; phylum Streptophyta; class Magnoliopsida; order Saxifragales; family Hamamelidaceae; genus Hamamelis; species Hamamelis virginiana. Next base: position 16,013 of record JAESVK010049514.1, on the reverse strand, counting down.
AATGATGTAGGGGTGTTATCTTCAGTAAAGGTATGGTTATCCAGCCAGTTCGATATGAAAGACTTGGAAGAAGCCAGTCACATTCTTGGGATTAAGCTTTTGCGAGATCGCAAGCAAAGGATGTTGGGCTTATCACAAGCTACTTATATCGATCAGATTCTTGCCCGCGTTAGCATGCAGGATTCCAAGAAAGGTTTTTTTCCTTTCAGGCATGGAATCACTTTATCCAAGGATTAGTGTCCCAAAACATCAGATAAGATAGAGAAGATGAAGGCAGTTCCTTATGCATCTGCAGTAGGAAGCCTCATGTATACAATGCTTTGCATTAGACCTGACATCTGCTTTGCTGTTGGCATGGTCAGCATATATCAGTCTAACCCTGGGCAAGAACATTGGACAGCGGTAAAACATATAATCAAGTACCTGAAAAGGACTAGAGATTATATGTTGGTTTACCAGACAGATAGTCTAATACCCTTAGGGTACACAGACTCCGACTTCCAGTCAAATAAAGATTCTAGAAAGTTTACCTCTGGTTATGTGTCTACCCTAGGGGGTGGAGCCATTAGTTGGAGGAGCATCAAGCAATCTTGCATTGCTGATTCCACCATGGAGGCCAAATATGTGGCAGCCTCTGAGGCAGCCAAGGAGACAGTTTGGCTCAGAAACTTCCTATTGGATCTAGCACCTTCAATGCAATTGGCTATTACACTTTACTGTGATAATAGTGGAGCAGTTGCTAACTCAAAGGAACCTAGGACCCATAAGAAGGGAAAACACATTGAGCGCAAGTATCATCTGATTAGAGATATTATGCAAAGAGGAGATGTAGTGGTGACCAAGATAGCATCAGCAGACAACCTGGCAGATCCTTTTACAAAGAGCTTATCAGATAAGACTTTTGATAGACATGTAGAGGGAATGAGAGTGAGATGTGTGGCATCATGGCTTTGAGTTTAAGTGGGAGATTGTTAGGGCTATATACTAAAAGCCATGTTTTTATGTAATTGATCTTAGTATTTATTTATTAATGAATTTTGATATTGCATTTTAAATGAGAATCTATATGAGCTATGTTTGCATTATATTATCTTCTAATGTTTTGCATGTGTGTCTTTTATTCTACATAGTAGATGATCTGGTGTGTAGAGTTCGGCTTACACACAGAAGATCATATCATCAGTTCTTGTAGAATATAAGCTTATTGTTCACAATCTGAGATGAAGTTGGACACACCATCGGTAAGATTGTAGCACATGATTTCAGTAGGTCTGTCTTGACTACGGGGAATGGTTTAATTTCAACTTCTTGTGCTAGTACACTTGTGCGTATTGAACGGGACCGTATTGAGGTAATTATTTTATATTGACACATAAAATAATTAATACCTCATGGTTATTATGAATACTTATACTCTTAATCCCGAAATAATTAATGGACACATGCATTTATTGTTAGTTATTTTGATTCATAAAGAGTGAGATCTTTATAGGTCGATAATCTCGATGAGTTGGATAACTGCATTAATTGTATGGTGAATATTTATTATTGACGGAATCCACGTCCTGGTATAGGGATTGATGATACCCCCTTAAGGATACTTATAAGTTTTGATTATGTCAAATCCTGCAGGTGAATTTTGTATCCGACATATCAAATAAGTTAAGTGGAAGGTCTCAAGGAAATTAATAGATGTTGATTAAAAAATATTTTCAATAATTTAATTTAATCAACGGGTATCTGTAATCTTAACGTGGGGAGATTAATAAGTATTTAATAACAAAGAGCTCGAAATTTATTTTCGAATAAGCTAGGGAGTGCAGTTATAATTCTTTAGTGGAATGAATTATAATTAATGTAAATAGTTTTTAATATTTACATTGGGAGCCCGAAACTTATTTGCCTTTAGGTCCCTACTGTAGCCTATATATATGTGCCATGTTGGGCAGCCTCTAGGTTAAGACGAAATATTTTTTCTAAACCCTAGAGGCAGCCGTCCAACAAAAAGAGCACAAAGAGAGCCACTCTCTCTTCACGTTCTGGCATAGGAGGAATACGGTAGAAGGCTTGAAGAGCTCGAGCAGTCTTCTGCAGTTCGTTTCATTGAGATCAATCCAGACAGATCTCAAAGGTACGGATTCTTCTATATATGTTAAAGGATTCGGATTTATTTTTTTTTTTTGCATGATCCATAAACATTATCACGAGTTCATGGGATTTCCGCTCCCAGCATTAGGTTCATTGTTTAATATTCTTTTTTGTAAGCTGGACTGTGGAGAAATAAGTCACTAAGGTACCGGTTTACGTTTTATTTTCTTCTCTTTTCTTTTGATGTATTGATTCTTTATTTCTTCTTTAATGATACTTTGGATCCATGGCATATGATTGAGACAGCTTAGGGGGTGCCAATCTAGTTGGGATGCTAATTTCCTCTATATATGATGCTTACCACCTTCTTTTGAAAAAAAGAAGAAGAAGAAGAACAAAGAAAAAAGAATGTAATTTATACTGTACTTAATTATTCGAATGGGCTAATTTTATTTACGAGTGGTGAAATTGTATGGGACTATGCCTATTTTTGCACTTTCAGAATTATGTAGGAATTTATTGATCAAAAAAAAGTTTTTGTTTTCTCTTTTTTCTTTTCTGTATTTGTACTCTTATTTATTATATAATATATATAATGTATTGTGACAGACGCAATATCTTTAGTCTTATAAGAGCGACCTGAAAGAGTATTTCGTTTGGCATTGTTTAACTGCATACAAGAAATCTGTGACACTATACATCAAATTGCACTCGAGCTTGTTCCAATACTTTCTCTGTGCAAAAATTGTTGTCTGATTCATTCCCAAGACTGGAGGTAAAAGTTCCTAAGGTTTGGCAATGATTTTGAGTTGAAAATGTTTGGACAGCAAACATACAGATGGCTGAGAGAAGAATTAATATTCAAGTTTTAGAATTATCACGGGATGTCCTTCTGTATTGTACATTGTTACACAGCCCGTTATATATCCGGCCTGTTCTTTGTATTTTTCTTGTTGGATATCGTTTCAATCCAAATTTAGAAATTATGTATGCATCTGATATTCATTTTTTCGTTTTGGGTTTTCTTCTGGTTTTGTTTGTAGATCTTCAGATGCCAAAGGAGGTTAATTAAAGAAGTACAATAGTAAGTTGTTTCTGCAAAGTGCCTACAACTACGTATTGGCCCTCATGTTCATTCTTTGGCAAAACCGGCGATGAACATTTTAGGGAAAAACAAGAGACACAAGTCGATAAAAAGAGAACTACTCAAAAGAAAACTAAAGGTAAAGGTTTTGTCTCTCCAGAGAAGAAATATAATCCAAAATTCACATTAATTCTCCATTAGTTTCATCAATCTATATCACCAGAAAAAGTCCCATTTTCATCAGTACATGGTACAAGTAGTTTGTTTAAGAACGTCCTTAATCTCACTTCCCGGGTACGAAGTTTGTGGCATACGCCCAAGCATTGTTGTTGACGGGGTCAGCAAGGTGGTCAGCCAGATTCTCCAATGGTCCCTTTCCAGTCACAATAGCCTGAACAAAGAAACCAAACATTGAAAACATGGCCAATCTCCCATTCTTAATCTCCTTTACCTTTAGCTCAGCAAAAGCCTCAGGATCATCAGCAAGCCCAAGTGGGTCAAAGCTTCCACCAGGGTAAAGTGGATCCACAACCTCACCAAGCGGTCCACCGGCAACACGGTAACCCTCAACCGCACCCATCAAGATCACTTGTGTGGCCCAAATGGCTAGAATGCTTTGTGCATGCACCAAGTTTGGGTTCCCCAAGTAGTCCAATCCACCCTCACTGAAAATTTGTGCACCAGCCTTGAACCAAACAGCTTCCCCAAACTTGACGCCATTGCGAGCTAACAGCTCAGGGAAGACGCACCCAAGAGCTCCAAGCATCGCCCATCTGCAGTGGATAACTTCGAGTTCCCTGTTCTTGGCAAAGGTCTCCGGGTCAGCGGACAGCCCAGCGGTGTCCCAGCCATAATCACAGGGGAATTCACCAGTTAGGTAGGATGGTGGCTCACCAGACAAGGGGCCTAAGTACAAAACTCGGTCAGGGCCGTACCATGGGCTACCAGATGAGACTGGTTTTGGCTTGCCGGCAGTTTTTCGCATGCTGACTCTTCCTTCGCCGAGAAGCTCAGAAGCCGACGGTGCGAGCTTCACGGCTTTCCCTGCTAGAGAAGGTGAGGAAAGAGCCATTGTTGAAGCAGCCATGGGTCTATAATTGGAAAGATGATGAGTGTCAGCTAGAGAAAGATCGAGTTGGGTTTTGTTGTGGGTGGTGAAGGAAACAATGAGTTGAGTTGGGTATATACAGTTGAAGGGAGAGCAAAGGGTCCTTATCTCGTGATATCTATATCTCTTCACGCATTGGTGAAAATAGTGTTCCAAGATTTTCATAAATCTCTATCCAGTTTGCACTCTTTTTGCTCCACCAATTTGCCGTATGATTTGTTTTATCCTTGATGTGGAGATATTCTAGGTCCTGCTTTTGTTTTCGGATTGCTCAGCCCCTAGCCAATGGAAATACTCCATGTGTAGATATGAGATCAGATTGTCATATTTTCATTTTAAAACACCATATGGTAATTTTATTCTAAAACTCTCCCAAAATTGTTTTGGTTAATTTGTCTTGGGTACTGAGAAGTGCACTATATATTTGTATATATATATATATATATAGTTGTTCAAATTATACTGTCAATAGGAAAATGAAAAAAATATATATATATTTATACCTTCGATCAATTTTTTTTTTTTCGCTGAGTCAAAAGAATATTATATTTGAAGAAAATAAAGGACACTGTTTTGAGAGGTATTGCTAACTCTACGTACAAGTGTAGACAATACCCTCAATGTCATTACAAAATTAAACATAATAGTAGCAAAAGGAGGAAGCCTATTATTTATATAATACATCTTACTGTCCAAATTAACTAGCATTTGCAGCTAATATATCAGCCATCCGATCCCCTTTGGCTTTCCTATAGCAAAAAGAGATTTTGATAGGGCAAAGTTTAGACAAGAGAGAGGCAGTCCTCGAGAAGCACCTGCAGCAAATTAAATGATTTCCCAACGTAAGTTCTCCTGCGAATCATTGAGAAAGAAACCAAGAAATAAGTTTCCGTATGAATATGAGCTGCACCAAGGTCTTTAATTAGCTATCAAAAGACCAAATCTGAAACTGGTCAGCTCGATCAGCAACGATGTTAGTGGTGATCGATTCCAATAAAATACTCAAGGCAATGCCCTTGAGAATTTCTAGCTACACCTTCAATGCCTGCCTTCCCTGCAGGATTACCTTTAGAAGCTCCATCAATGTTAATTTTAAAGCCAACGAATTTGCAGCCTTTGATGAGCAGAATGAGGATTTGCTATTACTGTGTAAAAGATGGAAATCTGAAAAAGTTTTCTCTGTTATGCTTAGAACTTTGTGGACATTTATAGGTTTATTTTGGAAATTAAATTCCTTCATTTCTAGCTTTCCACATGATGACATGAACCAAAGCAAATAAAAAAAAAAAAAAGACTTACCATAGTACTTACCTTGTTGCAGCCTTAATTGCCGAATTAGCATAGGTAAAGGCATAGATAGAGAGTTAATTACCTTTGATCAACTTTCATGACACAAACAGAACTTGTTAATAATTTTCTTTGTATAATCCATAAAAGTCGAAAATCATATCCGACCCAACACGCATGCAAAAGTTTTACTATCTCATTTTATCGTTATTTCAACATTCAATCAAAAGTTAAGAAGGTAAACTTCAAGTTAAGACATTCTCAGTTATTCTCATTGTTGGTGTATTTAATAAAAAGTGGGAGATAAAGTAATTTTATTCATTGTGATTTATTTTTAAATGATTAAATTTTTATTATCGTTCAATTTCCAATTGCTGTGTTTTTATATATATATATATATATATATATATATATATATATATATATATATTTTAGTAACCTACGATTTGTTAACGTTAGAATTAATTTTTGAAATCAATTTCATCAGCATAAGCTCCATTTATGTATTCATGCATGGCAGAATTAAAATTCAGTAACATAGAAATAGTTGATCACTTCAACCATTTTTACTCACTCAAACATATATTCTCTAATATTTTTTCTTAAGTTATTTTCACCCCTTTTGAGTTTGCTTTTCTAAGTTTTCTTGGATAAAGTAAGGTATTCTGTGGAGTTTTTCTTCTTCCTAGACCGTTGTATCCTAGAGGCATGGCAATGTGTTTAGTACTATTGTTTGCATTAACTCACTTGGCATACTGACCTAGTTAGGGTCGTAAGTTGTAAATAAGCTGATTCATTCGTTATGTTTGTGCTGGTGGCTGGAAAAAAAAAAAAAAGAGAGAAAATGATAAAAAAAGACCCTAAATATGATTTTATTTATCAAGTGGTTCAATGAGTAAGATTCTATACCAATTGCCCTCTCCAAGTCAAATTTAAATTAAAGTCAACTAGTTAGTAGCTTCATTTGTCTATTATACCCCTAATCCTTATTTTAAGCAAGTTATTTATTTTATCTATATTGATGGACTTTTTTTATTTAAATTATATGTTGAATTTGATTTGGATATGGTAAGTGTTTTTGAATTTGAATTGTGATTTAAGATATTCTGGATTTATCAAAACAAGGTTGAGTCATTTTACCCATAGTCCTATGTCAGCCGGAATTCACTCCCACCACCACCCAAAATTTCGATGATTGTATTTCCTGGTTTCAACCCCACCAGATTTCCCTCTTGCCATAGATCCAAGTCGTCACCTCCTGCAGAATTCAGCTTCGTGTACCCAAGTCGTCGTTCCTCCAATTTCTCCAGCGTGATATCCGAATAGGTAAATCTCCACCTCCACACTTTCTATTTCTCTCTTCTAATTCTCTGCTCCCAAAGCCTCGAAGATTAAATTTCATCACTTCACGTCAATCATCACCATCTCTGCTCTCAAATTAAAAAATAATGTATACATTTATACATGACGTATACATGTATACATGAGATATTCCGAACATTCTTTACTACATGCAATTCTCCAACCAACACAAATTTTCAATTGTACAATTTAATGTGGGAGTATCTATAGGGCAGTAATGTATTCCTATGTATGCAAAGAAGAAAATGAATGGATATAAAAATGGTACATGCCAATCAACTTGAATATCATGGGTCCTGTTAATATGGTAGGCCAGATGTTAAAGAAACATGAAGGACACAAGTCTAATATGGTGCTCCCCACCCACCCATTTGAATTATGTTTTATGGATGAATATTCCTAGCATCTCTCTCCCTCTCCCATTTGAATGATGTTTTATGCCTCGGAATATCTCATGTATACATGTATACATAAATATTTAATTTTGAAATGTATACATAGAAACTCTATATCAGAAAGTTAAGTTTGAAATTATACATGGAAACTTAATTTTATATTATATTAGTTAACATATATGCTTTTTTTTTTTTTTTTTTTTAAGAAAGAGCCGGTAGCCGCCCAAAAGCAGCCCCGTCCCAAGATTATTAAGGAACCTCACTTATGGCCGAGGAATACCGTGGTAACAAAACTCTACACTTGGGATTTACAAATAGGAAAAAAAGAAACGAACCCAAGGCCAACCAAAGAAAACAAAAAACAGCCAAAAAATAAACACCACCTTAACAGACAACCAAAGACACTACCTAAACCGAAGATAAGGCATACCCAATCTATCCAATCTATACAAACCTTTCAATTCTCTATCAAAAAGACCCGCCGTGCTAAAAACATTATTAACTCCCAAAGCCGCAGCTTTGGCCAAGTAGTCTGCAACTTTATTAGCTTCCCTGAAACAATGATGAATAAAATACTCAAACTCTTCCAAAAGCTTCAATATCTTCTCCCAAAAATCCCAAAGGTACCAAACTGTACAATCCTTATTCAAAATCCAGTTGACCACTACCAAAGAATCGCATTCAATATCAATATTTACAACACCCAACTGTTTGCAAAGAATCAGCCCCTCTAATACCGCTCTGATCTCTGCTTCATTACTAGACACAAATCCAAAATGCCGAGAAAAAGCAAAGACGACTTTACCTGTACCATCTCGAAGGATATCTCCCCCACCTCCATTGCGGATTTCCAAGACTACTACCGTCCAGATTCAATTTAAATCTATTCAGACTAGGCTTGGACCAGTGCACAATTCGCTCTTGAGGAACGTACTTTTCACTTATTTTGATATCTAGGCGCTTCAAAAACAACCTGTCTGAAGTGGATACTTTCCTCACCTTAGCAATCTTTTCCGCTACAAAACGAGACCAATATTTAATTGATCTCCAAACAACTTCCAAACTTTCATATTTTCCTTCCATACGAGCAGCACATCTTCTTCTCCACAATCGCCAAACCACAATTATTGGTATTGTACCAAAAAGAGAACCAACCTGTGATTGCCGAGAAGTTCTATTAAACCAAGCTTGGACTCTTTCCCGCCAGTGATGATGAACTGTGAAAGGAATAGCTAATTCAGCCGACACTTTGCACCAAACTGCTCTAGCAAACTGACCACTTCCTAACACATGATCAATATCTTCAACATGCCCCCTATTACAGCAGTTACAACACGAGACAAGCGGGATTCCAATCCTTTGAATTTGATCATCCACACTTAAGCAACTAAACATGGCTTTCCACATACACAACGACATTTTCTTTGGAATCAAATTATTCCAAACCCATGAAAAACAATCAGTTTTTGGCATTTTTAACCGAATTAAATCCCATGCCGATTTAGTAGAAAACACACCGTTTCTATCCGGAAGCCAAATGAGGACGTCTTTCTTCTCTTTCAGCATACTCACAATATCCATCACAGTTTTCGCACATTCGGTACCCAGCATATCATTTAGTCTATTAACATCCCATGTATCATTAATAACCAGCTCCCGTATCTTGATAGCAGGATTTTCAAGGTGGTCAACAATTCCATGAAGAGGGCCTCCTTCAAGAAATTTATCATACCAAAGAGATATATCCCCTGCTTTTACCTTCCATTTAGAATTTTCTAATAGAAAAGGTAAACCTTCAAGAACTTTCTTCCAAAAAGGCGACCCCGAAGCACTCCTCAAACATAAGTTTAAATGATTATTCTTTGCATACTTTGCACGAAAGAATCTCGCCCACAAGGAATCCTCAGTCAGCAATTGCCATCCAAATTTAAGGAATAGAGATCTCTTCACCTCCCCCAATTTTCGAATCCCTATTCCCCCCTCTTCCACTAGAAGACACATTTTATTCCAAGCTCTCCATCTTCTCTTATTTGTCCCTCCCTTATCTCCCCAGAAGAAAGCAGAAAATAAACCCTGCAGCTTTTTAACCACTAATTTTGGCATATGGAGCACAGACATCATATGAATGGGCATACTAGACAGCACATGTCTCAATAAAATAAGCCTTCCCCCTTGTGATAGAAGCCTGTTCCTCCACCCGGCCAATTTATTTTCAACTTTATCAATCAACTCATCAAAATGCTTAACCTTTATTCTCCCATCTACAATCGGGGCCCCTAAATACTTAAAGGGGAAATTTCCTTTCACAAAGCCAGTAACTCTCAGAATATTTGTAATGCGACCAACATCGAGCCTCTTAGAAAAATAAATCGCCGATTTCTCATAATTGATTTTCTGACCAGACCAAGCTTCATATTGATTCAGAGTATCCATCAAACATCTGATAGTTCTTTTCAAAGCATTTGCAAACAAAATAATATCATCCGCATACAATAAATGAGACACAATGGGAGCATTTACCGGGTGAGAAAATAACTGGATCTTCTTTTCTACCACCTTCTGCTTAATCATTAAAGAGAGCACCTCCTCTATAATAATAAATAAATACGGAGAGAGCGGATCACCTTGTCTCAACCCTTTTTTAGACTTGAAAAAACCTTTAAAAGTGCCATTCAGCATGATAGAGAACCATGGCGTTGAAATACAATTTCTGATCAAACCACAAAAATCATCCGGAAAGCTAAAGCTGCTCAAAACATTCAACAAAAAACTCCAACTCACCCTATCGTAGGCTTTGCTCATATCTATTTTCATCACTCCATTCCCACCTCGAACCTTTCTATGAAGAAGCTGCATCATTTCTTGTGTGAGAGAGATATTTTGAAAAATACTCCTCCCCTTAACAAAAGCTCAATGTTCTAGGGATATCATACCCTCAAGCATCTTCGACAATCTATTGACAATCAGCTTTGCAAATACTTTATAAATCACATTGCATAGGCTTATAGGGCGAAATTTATCAAAACTGGCAGGATCTCTCACTTTAGGAATTAAAACAATGAAGGAAGAAGTATAGAATCTCGGCAATTCCATACCTTTGAAAAAATCTTTGACCGCATTTCTAACATCCACACGCACCAGCTCACAACAAGATAGATATAACAAAGAGCCAAAACCATCAGGACCTGGACTCGAATCCTTTGGGATAGACAGCAACGCTTCATGTATTTCTTTGTCTGTTGGTTCCAGCCTCAAACATTCCACTTCATTTTCACCCACCACTGGTTTAATAAACTGGTTTAAACTGGGTAATTCCAGTTGGTCCTCCTCAGACAAAAAAGCTTCAAAGTATCTCACAGCTTCTCATGAACTTTCTCTGGATTATCCAACACCGAACCATCACGAAGCCTCATATTTTTAACAGTTGAATTACGTCTTCTTTGATTAATCACGGCATGGAAATACTTTGAGTTTTGATCCCCCTCTTCCATCCATTTATCCTTCACCTGCTGCCTAAGACGACTATCCTCTCTTTTAACCCACATGTCAAGTTCCCCTTTTGCATCAAGAAAATCTGCTTCTACGTGTCTTGAATAACCGGATTGCAATTCAGTATCTAGCACCTCAACTCTCTCCTCTAATTCTTTAATTCTTCCTGCCACGCATCCAAAAACATCTTTGTTCCAAGCACGAAGTGCTATTTTCAGTCTCTTCAATTTCCCAGCCAAAATGCACAAACTACTCTCCAACCCAATTGGTTCATTCCACGATCTTTTGACGACATTAAGGAAATCGTCATGTGACACCCACATATTATGGAATCTAAACGGAGTTGGACCATAACTATTATACACCTCCGAAAATTTAACCAGTAAAGGAGCATGATCTGAAGTACGTCTATTAAGGAAACGCACACTTACATCCCCAAACTTTGCCGCAAACTCATTATTAACAAGCATATGATCAAGCTTTGCCCAACTCCTCGCCAACCCTTGCTGCCCATTACACCATGAGAATTGTCTACCATCAAACTTCCAATCCATCAAACCACATGAGCTAATACAATCATTAAATTCAGACATAGCACTCCTTAATCTAAGAAGGCCACCCACTCGCTCGTCATCAGATCTAATAACATTAAAATCCCCAATGACAAGCCAAGGGACACCAGAGTAAGAGAAACTAGACAAGTGATCCCAGAGCTGTCTCCGTTCCACCATTAAGCATTTAGCATACACAAAAGTGGCCAGAGTCATCTGACCACCATCACTCGAGAAAAGACCCGAGAATGTCTGATTTGTCACACTAACCAAATCCATATTTAAATCATCCTTCCAACATACCCATACTTTTCCACCTTCCTCAAAATTAGACCCGAACTTGTTAAAGCCGAGTCTCAAAGCCCATCTCTGAATTTTATAAACAGCCAAAAAAGGTTCAAGAAGTACAAGAATAGAAATACTATACATACGTACCAACTTCCCCAAGCGTTGCTTAGATGTGCCCAGTCCTCGGACATTCCATACTATAATATTTTCTATCATAAATTCAATTTTTGTTTTTGGACCTTAGTCCTTCGAGACTTCCGCACTGAAACTTCCCCCAACATTTGACTCGTAGGCACCTCTAAACTAACTCCAGGATCCGAAGCATATTCCTTCTCACAATCCGCCTCCACTGCATTTTCATCTTCAGACAGCACTTGAAAAAGATTGTGACATGTAT
>JAESVK010049513.1:5709-29602 GCA_017140935.1 Hamamelis virginiana | reverse complement strand
TAAAGACATCGAGCTTGAGGACACATTTAAAACCGTCCTCTTAAATCAAAGAGGACGGTTTAAAACCGTCCTTAAAAATTTTTTTTGTAGTAGTGCATATGAACAATGAATTTGAATTATTTTATGTGAAACATAAAATAATGTGTTTGAAATATTTCATGTGAGACATGAAATGATGAATTTGGATTATTTTATGTGAAACATAAAATAATGGGTTTGAAATATTTCATGTGAGACATGAAATGATAAGTTTGAATTGTTTTATGTGAAACATAAAATAATGGTTTGAAAATGATTATATAGGAGAAGTACTATATAAATAATGATTTTTAAGGGAGATCTACCATAGAAATAATGGATCTTGATTATTTTATGTGAGAGAAGTATCACATGAAATGATGATTTGTGTATGCTTATGTGAGTGAGATATCACATAAATGCTTGTTTTGTGGTTTATTGATATGTGTTTGACTTTAAGATAATTGGAAGTGTAACTTCTAAAAAGGACTCCAGTGGAAAATGAGTTTTCCAAGAAGAGTCGTTGACTCCAGGGATAAGATAATTGGAAGTACTTCCAAGAATTATTTTCATTCCGAGTTTATTCAGGAAATTGATTCCAATGTTTGTGAGAAGTTGGTTGGATTATCCCTCTTTTGTTGTGGCAAAAATGGGATGTCATTTTGTTTCGTTGGTCTTACATGGCGAAGCCATGAAACACCAACGAGGGGCTTCTATGGACACCCCATTTTTACCAATTATTTCTATCATATATTTATGCAAATGATCAGCTCGAAGAGTGGATTATTTGGTGAGGAATTGGCCTTGTAAAGACCAAATTACCCAAATTACCCTTTTCTGAGGAAAAAGACAATTCATTATTTCATGTGTACATTTGGATTGGAATCAATCCATTTGTATTGCATTTGACTTTTGAGGTGTTTTAGAACATCCCTGTAAATTTTTATGACATTCTGATGAGAGCTCAATAGGTAATTAGGGTTTTTGCGACTTGAGGGGCATTTTCGTCCTTTTTCTCGTATAATTTCCGAATGATCTCCGAATTCGAAACGGATTGTTTCATTGAATTTATATGGATGTATGGAGTGAAGTTGGAGTGCTAATTGAACCTTTGAATAGTTGGGATAGATTCGCCCAAAATCGATCCCACGAGTAAGCATGAGTTGAATTAGGGTTTTATTCAAATCAACCGTGAATTGGTCATTTTCACCAAAATTAAATATTTTCAAAACATGTTTTCAAATACCAATTTTATATTAAAACCATATTTTTAGAAGTGGTTCAAGCCTAATTGATCAATTTTACAAAACAAAGAATGGTCATATGACCAATTTTGACACAACCGGGTCAATTGGCTAGCTTTTTGCTAAAACCCTTGGACATGGTCAAGTATTTTTGCCCCAAAAACCTTCTAAAAATGTGGAGGATCAAAACACGGTCGTTTTTATACCTGGATCATCGAATTTGGATGAAAAATTGACCAAAATATAGCCAAAATACGAAATCCCATTGAAAATGGGAGAAATTGGGGAAAGTTCAAAAGGTGACCGTCCAGCCCAGGACGGCCAACCGTCCAGCCTTGGAAAGTCACCAGGATGTTCGACCATATTTTGCAATTTTTGAAGTTTCCCACTCATTTTGGCCGATTTGGTTCGATTTTTTGAATATAATTCGAAGGGTTTTCAGCTGGCAAACCCTAGGGTGAGTGATTCTAAGCCTTAGAATCATTTTTAGATGGATTAATCCCAACCATCCATGGTTATTTACCCTAACTCTATAAGTATGCTTTGATAGAGTTAGGTTAGGGTGGTTCAAAGAGGTTCACAAGGTTTAAAAGATTCTAGGGTTAGAGAAGGAGGCTACAGATCTAGGTTCATCTCTTGAGGGAGAGGAGGAGGATTCAAAGCAAGGGAACTTGAAGGAGGTTTGCAAAGAAGAAAGAAGAGAGGTAAATCTTCCATACAAACATTGTTTTAAATTGATATTCATGTAAATCGTCCGTGTGATAGTAGAACTTAGTTCATCTTTGTGTAAGATGAACTAACTTCTATTTTGTATGAGTTTATTATGCATGTTAGAATAGGTTTCTTTCTTTTTCTTATTTATGTTAGTATGCATGATTAGGATTAGCTTTTTTATGATTTTATGTGAGTATGCATGATTAGGGTTAGTATTGCTATGATTTTATGTGAATATGCATGATTAGGGTTAGCTTTGTTATGATTTTGTAAGCGTATGCATGATTAGGGTTAGCTTCGTTGTGATTTTATGTGAGTATGCATGATTAGGGTTAGCTTTTTTATGATTCTATGTGAGTATGCATGATTAGGGTTAGTATTGCTATGATTTTATGTGAGTAAGCATGTTTAGGGTTAGTTTCATTATGATTCTATGTGAGTATGCACGGTTAGGGTTAGTATTGCTATGATTTTATGTGAGTAAGCATGTTTAGGGTTAGTTTCATTATGATTCTATGTGAGTATGCATGATTAGAGTTAGTATTGCTATGATTTTATGTGAGTAAGCATGTCAGGGTTAGTTTTTGTTATGATTTTATGTTTAGGATGAGTCTTTTGTTGTTATTTTATGTATGCGAGCAAGCCTAGAGTAAGTGTTGATATGTTACATAATTATTGGAATCTTGTGGTGTTCATTTGATAACCATATGATATTAATTGTTATGTGAATATGTTGATGGATTATTCTTGATATGTGATGAGTCGTGAGTCAATTTTTATGCTTTTTATGATTATTTGAACACTTGATATGGATTTGATGGATTGAATATATAAATTGTGTACGAGGGAGCGTGCAAAGGTAAGATCCTCCCCTTGTGTTTAAAATAATTGTTTAAAGCATGTTTGTTGTTAGTTTTTTATACGTTTTGCATGGTAATTTAGTATAGCATGTTAGATTGTATGCTGGGATGTTTATTTGTCATTTTTCATGGATTAATAGTGTTTTTTAGGCTACTTTAAACATGTATTCAAATCTGTCCAGATTTGAATATATGTTTTAAAGTGGTTTAATTAACATATTAAGCCATATTCTTGCATGAATCTTATAGCATTTTCATAGTATATTCATGTAGAGAACATGCTAGGCCATCTTCACATTTTTTATTCTTTGTTTTCATAGTTTTTAGAGTGGTTTAAAGTTCATACTCAAATCTGTCCGGATTTGTTTATGTCCTTAAATCGCTTCTAAATATTATTTTAGGATCAAATCAAATGTAGAAATATGCCTAGGTTCACGTAGTATAATTAGTATGCATTTAGGAGCATTTTCATGCATTGTAGAATTGATTTGGATGTATATTTGTTTAATTTATTTAAAATTCCAGCATGCATTGGCATTAGGATTTTAGGGTTTTAGACAAACTTTAGGGCTAGTTAGAGACCCTAGGCTTAGGAAGGTCACTTGACCTTCCCTAGGACTGTCCTTTGTTGTAAAGACTGTTATCAGATTTGAGTGTTTCAATTGATTTAAGTGTCTATCTTCGAGAGATTTTCTAAAAAAGATTTTGATATAATGTTTATGAAATAAACATGATTTTATGAAAGATTTGATTATTAAATGATTTTCAAAAGAATTTGAAGCGTTTTAAGATTTTTACCTTGGAATGAGATTCCTCCTGATATGATTTGTTTTCTTGAAATATCTTTGAAAAAGATTTTCAATTGGAATTGAATTCTAAAGATAAGAATTGTTTAGAATATTTGGATTTTATGAAAGCCTTTTAATTTGAAATGAATTCGAATAAATGATTTTAAATAAATAAGAACTCTCGAAGTTAGAGTCTTGAATTAGGTTGAATACCTTTGATGATGTGATCGATTACAATAAGAGAGTCCTAGGGTAGTCGAACTACGTGGACTTTGATACTTGCTAGGTGATACTAGTAAGTTACGTAGGCGCTAATAGGGCTCAAGTCCGCCCTAGGATGCCCGTAGGCTATTCTAGGTTCTTAGGGTTTGTTTGTATATTTTCTTTATTATTAATATAACTAATATAGATTATTGCATTTATATCACTACTTTATTGGTTGATTTAGATTACTTAGGATTGCTTGGAATAAGAAATTTAAATAGCCCAAATAAATTAGAAGTCCTTTAATTAGGGCGAGGTGGGTCCCTACAAGCGAAAGCTTGGAACCTTCCCACGTCGTAACCTAGCCCTCGGATCCATCTCTGGTTCGAAGACTGTCTTTTCATTGAAAATGGAGTTTTGTTTGGTTTTATTTAAAATAAAACATTTTTCATGGTTTCCTTATTCCTTAAAAATAAGGTGGCGACTCCTTTGTTTGTTTTCTAAAAATCCCTAATCACATCGCCCGGTGATGATGTGGATCCTCAAGCCCCGTCAGGTGGCTGGTCCACAGGCGGGTTTGGGACGGGTCACCCCTTTCCCAACTTCGTCCCATTTAAGAAAACATCATCCCATTCCCGTCCCAAACCCGTGATGGGTCAGGATTTGGAATCCCATTCCCGTCCCAATTAAACAATCCCATCCCATTACCGTCCCGTCCCATTTACTATTTTTTTCTACTTTTCTCAATTTTCTCAATACCTAAATAAATTACAAAATACATCAATGAACATTAAAGATAATTGTTACTTCTAAGAGTAAAATAAATTAAACCCCTTAAGGGGCATGATTGAAATTTCATTTTATTAAGGAGAAACTTAATTGTATAATACCTATAAAATAAATATAATAAAAATACATAAACATATATAATCGGGGCGGGGCGGGTTTTTAAGCCCTCATCCCAAACCCTATAGGGTTTTCAAAAAAAATCCCAAACCCGCCCCTAACCCTATTAGGATGACCCAAACCCTTCCTAATAGAGGCGGAGTGGGGCGGGTACCCGGATAAACCCGCCCCGTTGACATCCCTGGGAATACCAGATGATGAATTGGATTTTAGCAGTGTAAGAAGATGCTCCATCTGCTCTTTAGTAAAGGGGTTGGCCTCGGCTTCATTAGCAGTAGGGAAAGCTCGGCCAGATCTGTCACCAGGCTTGCTGCTCTTCCAATTTGCTGGTTTGCCATGAATTTTCCAGCAAGTCTCCCGAGTGTGGCGCGGTTTGTTGCAATAATCACACCAAACTCGGGGTTTGTAACCATTCCTGCGCTAGTAAGTGATGGCCTTGCTGGAATTTGCACCAGCAGCCACTAAGGCAGAGCTTTCAACAGCAACACTAGGTCCTTTCTTGCCTAGCATCACATTCCTTCGACTCTCTTCTCTCCTTACCTCTGAAAAGACGTCACTGATTGCACCATAATATTGCATACTTTTATTGCATTTTCCCATCATTTTGTACATACTTGAGCCATTTATACTTGTAAATAGGTGCGTTTGACTATTTTGTTGTTTTTGAGCCCTTGTAGGTTGAATGCGCTAAAATGGATGCTTTTTGCATGCAAAGTGAGAGCTTGGAGTTAAGCCTTGGAAGTCTTCAAAGGTCATGGGACTTATAGAACATACTTCTAAGTGTGTCTAGATGCTACATATCAAATTTCAAAGCTAAATGCCAAGTGGTTTGGGAGATATGGGCAAATGAAGTCATGAAGTGCAAAAAAAGACCAATCTAGACATTTTGGAAAAACTGTTTCTCTCCAGATTGAATTAGACAATGAGACCACCATGGTTGGAAAGAAGACGTCTCAAGCTTCGCGTGCATATAAAGAACGTCCAAATCCGATTCCGGACGAGGGAGATACAAGCATTTGAAGTCGGGGCAATTTGTAGGCAAAATCTGCAATTTTGTACGGGTACACGAAATTTTGTACGGGTACAAAATGTTACTGTTCATGCAGAAACTTTTTGTACCGGTACAAAATCCCTTGTACCGGTACAAAACCCCGAAAACCCAGATTTTCAGCTTGTAATATGTCTTTTTGATGAGGGGCAAAGTGGGGATTTCATGGGAACTCTAGGGCACGAATTTGGGGCCTTTTTAAAGGCATTTTTAGCCATTTTTGAAGACTCTCCCTTCAAGCCTTCTCTTAGTTTAGGTTCAACTTAGTTTCTCTCTTAGGTTTAGCTTAGGATTAGCTTAGTTTAGTGTTAGTTTAGCTTTTTCCTTGGTTCATTTCATTTGTAATCTTTAGATGTAGAACTTAAACTTTGTATTTTCATTCTCAAGTAATATACATAGCTTTCATTTCAAGTTTCTTGCATTTATTTTAGTTAGTTCTTGCAATTACATTACTTTCCTTGCATTTATGGCTTTCTAGGTTCTCAAGGTTGGATTCAATGGTGGATTTTCATCTCACAACTATGGTAATATGATTTTTCTCCATTTCTATGCTTTGAATGTTTGTTGAATGATGCTAAATGCTCTTTATTTTATGAACCCACTTGGTTTTGTATCTCTTGACCATTTGTAGACAAGCTTTGGCTTGGCACAAATGGTGCTTGAACCACATGCACTCCAAGTGTTTGCTAAAATGCCTCAAAGAGTATTTTCCATTATTCAACCCCATTTTCCTTGTGTTTTGTGTTTGAATGGTTATAAATGTTTTCATATTTGAATCCTCTTGGTTTGGCATCTTCTTGACAATGTGTTAACAAGTGATACTTGGTACACATTGTGCTTGAATTTATATGCACTCCAAGTGTTTGATGAAATGTTCAAGAGAATATTTATTTCCATTTAGCACCATTATGCTTTTATTGCTAAATCCTCCATCAAAGACCATTCTTCAATGGATCCTAGATGAGTTTTCCTTCCAAAATACATTTAAAGTTAAATCCTCCATCAAATACCATTCTTCAATGGACCCTAGATGAGAAATCATTGTGAGAAATACATGTTCCTAAGTTGTGGATGGAATGAAACCCAAGAATCCAACCCTTTATATTTTATTATTGTTAGCTTAATTTAGTTATTTCTCTACAATCACTCTTCAACAATCAACCCCCCCATAATTTTACACTTTCTTGTACATTCTTTGGTTAGTAACACCTAAGAGCTATAGACTCAGGAATGGGTGCTTGAGTTTCCATGGAAGGTGTATTAGACTCAGGGATGGGAGATAAGGTAGGAGAAATGGATGGTAAAACTTGTAAAACATAATTTTGTGTACCTGGTTGGTTCAGGAGTTAATTACTCAGAGTTTTCAATTGGTTTTGTGCCGAGATTGCCGCAATGATAGACATATCCCTACCCTTTTGTTGACTTCTTTTCCTGGAATAAATTAGAAGCTCTGAGTTAGGTTCCCTTGGAATTGTAGGTAGTATTTCTCCCCCTGTCGAAGACACAATCACGTTTGGCAAGCTTTGGTTAGGTTCACCAGTTTCCCTCAACTTCAAAATGGAATTAATTTTCCATTCTTTAAAGTCAGGTTCAAACACAATGGTTTTAGGTAAGGGAGCAGGAAGAACATCCCAAAAATTTTATTCATTTTCCTTCTCCCCCTGAAAAAAAGTTTCCTGAAAATAAGGTTGTGCTTCCACAAATGAAACATCCATGCTAACAAAAAATCTCTTAGTTTTGGGATTAAAACATTTATATTCCTTTTTATTTGGAGCATATCCTATAAAGACACATTTTTCAGCTTTAGGATCCAATTTTGACCGACCTTTATTAGGTAACTGAACAAACGTAGTACAGCCAAAAACTGATTGAATTCATGTTGCTGTAAAAACAATTTTAAGGCACTCAAGAGGAGTAATGTAATTAAGAACACGAGTAGGCATTCTATTGATCAAGTAAGATGCAGTTAAAACAGCCTCGCCACATAGATATTTAGGAACATTCATTAAAAACATGATAGCACGAGAAACTTCAAGTAAGTGTCTATTTTTTCTCTCAGCAATGCCATTTTGCTGAGGTGTATCAATACAAGTTAACTGATGATGAATTCCCTTTTCTTTCAAAAACTTTCCTAGTACTTCTTTAAAATATTCAATGCCATTGTCGGTATGAAGAATACCGATTTTAGTTTGAAATTGAGTTTTAATCATGGTATAAAAATTCTTGAAAAGATTTTCAACTTCTGATTTCTCACTCATTAAGTAAACCCAACATAAACATGTGTGATCATCGATAAAAGTCTCAAACCACCTTTTTCCAAAAATAGTTTTGATCCTCGAAGGACCCCAAACATCACTATGAATCAAATAAAATGGCGTTGAAGCCTGATAAGGTTTTAAAGGATAATAAATACAATGACTTTTTGCCAAAATGCAATTTTCACAATGAAATGATGAACAATCCAATCCTTTAAATAAAATAGGAAATAACTTCCTTAGATAAGGAAAACTAGGGTGCCCTAGCCTATAGTGCCAGAGCATTATTTTGTCTTTAATAGGGATAGAACTGATACTACTCAAGCCTTGAGCTTTTTTATTACCGGAGACTTTATCTTCAAAATAGTAGAGACCATCTATCATCTTAGCACTGCGAATCGTCCTCCCCGAGCTCTGATCTTGAAAGTCACAGTGGGATTCAAAAAAGGTGACATAACAGTTAGAGTCTCTAGATAGTTTACTAACAGACAAGAGGTTACAAGCAAGTTTAGGGACATGAACAATAGATTTTAGAGTTAGACTTTTTGACAAATTTACCAAACCTTTGCCTGCAATGGGTGAAAAAGAGCCATCAACTATTCAAATTTTTTATAAACCAGAACAAGAAGCAGAAACAGATGGGCAAAACTGGTCATGTGATCAGAAGCTCCTGAATCAATGATCCATGGAGCAGAATTTGTATGTAAATGACAAGACAGGGCGTTTGATTCACTACCTGATTGTGCAAGAGAGGCATTAGGTGTACTAGATGATCCAGAGTTGGATTTCAGCAGTTTTAGAAGGTGATCCATTTGCTCCTTGCTAAAAGGAACTTCTTCAGCTTCATGGGCAGAGGAAGATCGAGTGATTCTGCTGTTTTGTTTGCTCTTCCAGTTTGTTGGTTTACCGAGGAGCTTCCAGCAGTTTTCGCGAGTATGACGAGGCTTGTTACAAAAGTCACACCAAACACGGGGCTTGTCTTCAGTTTTCCATGGAATAGCTCGACTCACGTTCGCCTTGGAGGCAATCAACGCTGAGTTTTCAATTGAACCGCTAGAGGATTTTTTTCCAAGCATAACAAGGCGGTGACTTTCCTCCTATCGAACTTTAGAAAATACTTCTCCAATTGAGGGAAGAGGTTGCCTACCAATGATTCTTTCTCTCATCTCATCAAACTCAACATTGAGTCCTATAAGAAATTTAAAAATACGATTATCTTCAACAGTCTTCCGATAATGGTTGCAATCTTCAGAAGATTTACACTCGTAATCGTTGAATAAGTCTAGGTCCTGCCATAGATGCTTCAAAGAATTGAAGTACTTCGTGATACTGTCTTGACCTTGACGGATTTCACCAAGTTTCAGTGTTAATTCATAAACTTGGGACTGATTTCCCAAATTAGAATACATTTGGTTGATATTGTCCCAAAGCTCCTTAGCAGTGTGATAACACATATAGTTGGAGCTTATATCTTCATTCATGGAGTTCACCAGCCACGTCTTCACCATTGAATTCTCAGCATCCCAAGTGGGATACGTTGGATCTTCAGGTGCAGGTTCCTTCTTATCTCCAGTCAAATATCTGATTTTTCCTCTGCCTCGGATATACATCCGTACAGATTGCGACCAGCGTAGAAAGTTTTCTCCATTCAGTCGGATGGTAGTGATTGGACAGAGTATGAGTTTGAATCGGAATTAAGGTTGGCTTGAGATTCAGAGGGTTTTGATTGCTGGACATTGTCATTGGAGGATTTAAAAACAACATCAGATATGGTGTTAAAGGTATTTTGATATAATACGGCTAGGTTTTTTTTTTTTTTTTCCTTTTCAAAGGAATCGATGCTCTGATACCATATAAACAAATATGAAGAGAAAAAAGTATATTGCCGTGTATTACAATTGTTTACAAGGTATTTCTTAAATAGAATTACTGGGAGATAAATTAGGAAACTAACAAATGTATACCAGCTAATTTCCCTAATTTCTAGCAGTTGACTAAATTTCTTTCTATCTATATTTACATGCCCATTCTACTCCTAAAATCCTGGTGCAATAACCACCAAATATTCTCCTTTTCATCAATAGCACATGGACCGTCCCATGAAGTGTTGAAAGTTCCTGGCTACATCATAAATGGTTGTTGATATCACACACATGACCGTGATAGATTACGCGTCAATCAGAACAGTGGTGTTAGTATAGATGCCACATCAATGCATGTTGCTAATGCGAGGGATAACAATCCAGTGTGGGGTTCGTTCCGTTACTACGGTGTTATAACTGAGATATGGATGCTTACTTATCAAATGTTTGAAGTTCCGATGTTAAAGTGTGACTGGGTCGACATTAACCATAGAATCAAAGAAGATGAGCTTGGTTTTAAATTGGTTCAGTTTTATAGGATTAGTCATAGGAATGATCCCTTTATTTTGGCTTCCCAAGCTAAACAAGTATTTAATGTTCCAGACGAAGTGGAATCTAAATGGTTAGTGGTTCTATCCGCACCATAGAGACTATTTGCACGAAGAGAAAGACGATATGGTCAATGATGGTTGTGTTGAACGCGTTGATGTTAGCCAAGAATTGCCAGGGGACAAGTTTTTGGATGTAATTGATCCATCTGATTCATCTTACGTGCAAGAAGGAGTGCAGGGGATATGGGTAGAAGATTAATATAATCAAAGTCGCGAATGTATCCTTTGGGCAATTAAATGTTAGATGTCGAATGTATAGACATCACAAGTCTTTTATTATATTTCTAGTTTTAATGATAGACGCTGACATGTTATTGGTTTGCCATTATTTTGATATTGTTAAATTTCTAGCTTAATGTTAAACTCTTCTATGGTTTGGTATTATCATGTCATGTATATATTTTATTTTCTACTGTTATGTGATCAAAACAGGCACTATGGATACAGACTCATCCTCTTCAGGAGATGAGGTATCAGTAACATCGGCCACTAATCCTCAATCAAGCTCTAAGGGATCAAGAAAAAGGCAAAGAAGTAAAACAAAAGACAATACAAGTAAGGAATACAAATTGGAGTTTTGAGTATGAAAATATAAGTATGCAATCTAATGTTGTTTAGTTGTGGGATTTTATGGGCAATTGTGGTTTTTAACATACTTATCTGACTTATATATTCAATCTTTTACTTGCAATAGGCTACCATGTTCCAAACATTGCCCCTATTGTCTCGCTGAATGGAAGCCCATATAACAAGAAAGCTAAAGTGAAGGCTAAGCGGGGGCCTTCCAGCCTCACATTGGGAGCAAAGGTCAAGAATGGCAAGAAAGTCAAACATAATATTGACTTTAACACAAAAGGGCAGCCGGTGGGTGAATCAAGGAGATTGACTTCTAGTGCTTGTGGAATTCTATGTCGAACACATGCCCCAATTAATTGTCGTACTTGGAAACATGTGCCACGGAGTTGTAAGGATAAGATATTGGAAGCTGTAGAGGTAAATTTCTTACAAACTTCAGTTCAAAATTGTATATACTTATCTAAATTTGGTTGATTGGGTTTACTTATTCATTCCTTACTTTGTAGAATAACTACAAGAGTAAGAAGACAGAGAATTGGAAGGGAAAAATAATGAAAAAGGTTGCTAATTGCTTTCGTTATTTCAAAAATGAAATGTTTACAAAATTCATCTCGCCAGGAAACCTGAAAAGTTACGAGACCCATCAGCTGGGTATACCTCAATTACCCTTGAACAGTGGAGGGACTTTGTCGAGCAACGTACTAGTGTGGGGTGGGCAGTAAGTTTTAGAGTTATAAGTTTTAGGTTCTAATTATGTTTCTTCAAAATATGCATGCTGGCAGAAGAAAAGAACAGGAAATCAGGAAGAAATCTAAGTACAAACATAGGACGTCTAGAAAGGGTTACGCTGGTTTAGAAGAGGAATAGGTAAAAAAAATTTCATGAAATACACATTTGGTTTTTATTAGACATAGTACATATAATTTTAAAAATTGAAATAACAATTTTGTTTGTATGTTATAGCAAAAAAAAAAAAAAAAAAAAAAAAAAAAAAGGAAAATACACTTTGCATCCCTGTACTAAAGGCCATCCTGCACTTTAAAAGTGAACAATTGAACTCCTGCACTTTCAAACTTTGGCATTGGGGCTTATGTCATTTGAAAATGAGGATAGATTACCATTATACCCATTGTAAATTCAATTTGAACCCGCTCGCAATTCTGGGTCGGGTTTTCGGGTTACCATTATACCCAAACGAGTCTAGCTAAAAAAACCCAAAAAGTGAACGGTGCCCTAATTTGGTAACCCCACGCTTCAAGCTACCAATTCACTATCATCCCATCTCCACCCACGGCGCAGGCGTAGTGAGATTCTCCCTCCGTCAACCACGACGGCCATCACCGGAAGTGATTTCCGGCTACTTAAAGAGAGAGACGACGGTCTGTAGAAGGTATTTCAATGCCGTGATGTCGTAGACCCTTTTTGCATTTTCTTTTGTGGATTTTGCCGTGATTCCGTAGACCCTCTTCTTTGAATCACGCAAGAATCAACCTAAAGGACAATAAAGCATTCAAATCACTGAAACTTGTGGAATGTAGAAGGTATTTGTATATCTTGCCCTGTTTTTCAAATATGCCCTACTTCCGGTAAATATCCAATTTTTGTTTTGGGGAAATAGGTTTGAAGCATGTTTTCATGGCTTTGTGGGTGTTTTCGTCATTTATATATGTGTTGTTATCATCA
Organism: Hamamelis virginiana; assembly: GCA_017140935.1. NCBI lineage: Eukaryota > Viridiplantae > Streptophyta > Magnoliopsida > Saxifragales > Hamamelidaceae > Hamamelis > Hamamelis virginiana. The sequence goes on along the minus strand of JAESVK010049513.1, from coordinate 16,833 downwards.
ATGTATGCCACGGTAAAGACAATTTTTTTTTTTTGCAAAATTGGTTGGAAGCATGCGAAACCATGAAATTTTAGTGGTGTTTTCATCATTTATAGGGTTGAAGTGGTCCCAAATGAAAGTGAAAGCTGACATTAAAGTTTGTTTTGTCCGTCATGCATTTTAGTGGTGTTTATTTTATCTGTTTACTTTGACTATTTCGATGAAATAAGGGCTGAAGTGGTCCCAAATGGATAATATTATATTGTGGAATTTTTTGGGGAGAATAAATATGTTTGGTGTATTGGCATAAAGGTATTCACTTGGTGTGGAGATTTCAAGTTGACTTCCAAGGTTTGGGTTTTTTTTTTTTTTTTTTTTTTTTTGGACTGTTTTGTTAACTATATACTCTGTTTGTTTGGTGTGGGCATTTAATTGGAAAATGCTAACATCCAAAAAAATGTGTGTCAATGAATTCAGATGTCCATTGTTGGTTTATTTATGGGTTTGCCTGATTTGGCACTAAAAATGTTGAATAATTTGTTATGTTTCAAATTGTTGTGTTTCTTTTTAGTTGTTACAAACAAATTTTTGTTTACAAATCTGTAGAGTGGTTTGATCTGAGTGACTCTTTTCTTTTAGTGTTACTATTATTTAAATGTATCTAGTTTTGTGGTAGTTACTCTATTCGTTTGATGAAATTATAAGTGAATGTTAATTACTGATAGAATAGTAAAGGGTTTGAAGTGTTGTTTAGGGAAAGGAATATACTATTGTTTCTTCACATTTATGGATTTATGTGTACTCAATTCTAGGGAATTAAAATTTTTTGCTGGCATTTTTTATCGTTAACCTTTGATACCATGATCTATAGTCATGGTTGGTTGGTTGGTTGTTTCTCTTCTTGTTGTACATAATTTTTTTGCTTTTGACCTTCTAAGGTAGTCACTTGGTGTGGGGATTTCAACTAGTGTTATGCTCATGTTTTTTGTTTGTTTATAGCTATAAATTCTTGCTTCTGTTTTGTGAGTTTCAATGTTGAATTGAATTAACAGTTATTTAACATTTGCTTTAATTATTAGATGGCGGAAAATAGGTACAACTTGAGGTTCCACTATGGAGGCCAATTTGTCACCAGTCCAAACAAGTTTTACCTTGGTGGCTGTACATGTCATAAATTCTGTGGATCCTGGCCGTATTTCATTACTGGATATTCAAAGAGTCTGTGAAGACCTTGGTGAGGATCCAGAAAGTATTATTTACCACAAGCTGCCCGGTACTGATGATGATGGTGATTTGAGGGTATTGTTCAATGGCGATGATGTATTGGATATGTTTTCCATACATAAAGATGGGGACACTATCAATTTGTACGTGGTGGCACTTGTTAGTCAACAGATGCAATCTCTTGATGTTCAACCTCCTACACTATTGTTGACTCCATCAAAACATGCGAGGGAAGAAACACCTCCCCCCGTGAATGAAGCTGAAGTTGATCCACCCCTATATAATGAACCAAGTGGGGATCACCCTGATGCCCCTGATCGTCCTGCCCAGAATGAGTCTGAAGCCCAGGATGAGTCTGAAGATGGATCCGATCTTAGTCATTTTTCAGATGAGACGAGCATGTACACTTCTTCTGTTAACGAAGTCCCTGATGATCCTGCCCCTACTGATAAGGCCAAAGGTGTGATTGATTCCTATTTGGATGAAGATGTTGATTCAATATATGATGACAGTGATGAGCTTTGTTCCTACTCATCATCTGATGACGGTGAGCCACCAAATGATGAGTTTTATGAAGATAGGGATATGGAAAATCCCACCATCACCTAGGAATGGAGTTTACCTATGCAACTGTGTTAAGGGAAGCCCTGAGAAAAGTTTCAATTAAAAATGGATTTGACTATCGATTCAAAAAAAATGAGCCAGCTAGAGTCCCTGTTGTTTGCAAGTATAACTGTGGGTGGCGCATTCATGCGTCACGAAAGGGCAATGCACAGACTTTTCAAGTAAGGACTTTACAGCCTATTCACAGTTGCCATCGGAGTGTGGAGAATCAACATGCAACATCCACTTGGTTGGCAAAAGAATACCTTGAGAAGCTTAGGGGTGACCCTAAATGGGATAGCACAACTGTGCAAAAGAGTGTAAAGCGAGATTTTATGCTGGAATGCCTACAAGCCAGATTTACAGGGCTAAAAGAATGGTTGAAGGAGATGAGGGTGCTCAATACAAAAGAAAGGGATTATTGTGAGGCTGTTATGAAGGAGAACCCCGGAAGTGCTGCCATTGTCACTGTAGAGAGGCCAGACCAAGAACAACCTGCAATGTTCGAGCGTCTGTTCATATTATTTAATGCTAAAAAACAATGCTTTTTGGATGGAGTTAGGCCTTTCATTGGTTTGGATGCCTGTCATCTGAAGGTAATCATTTGCATACTTTCTTTTTAAGTTAATTTTATATTATTTAACTTTTTATTGAAAACTTGATATTGTCATTTTATTTTTTCAGTGCTTTATTTTTATTTTTTTATATTGTTTAATGAACTTTTCCTACCCTGCAGGGTACGTTTGGAGGTCAGCTATTGCATGCTATATCACGCGATGCAAACGATAGGATGTACCCACTAGCAATTGCAGTTGTTGAAGCCGAATGCAAAGATAGCTGGAGTTGGTTCCTTCAGAACCTAATTGATGTCATTGGCAAAAATGGAATTAGGGGATGGACATTTATGTTTGACTGGCAAAAGGTTTGAAGATACAAATCACAAAGTTAACACCTCATTATTTATGGACTATTTAATCATAGTTAACACATAATTCTTTATTGTTGTTTTGTCAGGGACTTGTTGAAAGCATGGACGAAGTCTTGCCAGGAACTGAACATCGTCATTGTCTAAGGAATTTATATACTAACTTCAAAGATGAGGGATTTATGGGAAAAATGTTGAAAGATTTGCTTTGGAGCCTGTGCATACACTACCCATGAGTTTGAAGAACATATGTCTAAAATACAATTGGTTGAATCAAAGGCAGTGGAGTGGCTGAGGAAGATTAATCCTGCATGTTGGACGAGGTCCCACTTCAGTGCACTTTCTAAATGCAATATTTTGCACAGCAACTGCAGTGAGTCTTTTAACTCAATGATTTTGAAAGCGAGGGACAAACCGATAATACAAATGGTTGAGTGGATACGGAGGAAGATGATGGTAAGGATTAAAAAAAAAACGAGAGAATATGGAAAAGAAAGAGGGACTCCTTTGTCCAAAAATGCAACAAAAACTTGAAGAAATGAAGGAAGAGTCATTTTGTGAGACTTTATATGCAGGCGAAGGGATTTTTGAAGTGGTTGATAGATCGAAGACATGCATAGTGAACTTGAACAATTGGACATGTTCATGTAGGCGATGGGAAATTTCAGGGTTGCCATGTCCTCATGCAATATCTGCAATATTTCTACTTAGATGAAAGCCCGAAGAATTCGCATCAACGTATTTCCATAGGGAAACATTTTTGAAATGTTATAAGCATGCCATATGACCGGTTGGTGATGAGTCGAAGTGGGAGGTCATTCATCCTAAACCTATATTCTCATCACCACTTCATAGATAACCTGGTAGGCCTAAAAAGGCTAGGAAAAGGGCACTAGATGAACCAAGGAACCCAAATGTATTGCGTAGAGGGCAAAACGAGAATAAATGTGGAAAATGTAAAGAATATGGCCATAATAGCCGCATGTGCAAAGGTCCCATCAAGGGAAAATACAAAGTAAGAGTGCGCAGCTCGGGAAATAATAAACAGGTGAAATTTTCTTTCTTTTAATTGGTTCATTTTGTATGATATATATTTGTTCATTTTTTGCCATTAACTGTTAAAAGTAAGAAATTGATGTACATTCTTGTGGGTGACAAGGGCAACAAGGTTCAGAAGGGGAAATGCAATAAAACGACAACAAATATTGAGGAAGGAACACAACAAGGAAGTGGTAGAGGTGATGGCAGTGGTGCTGGCAGGGGTCGTGGCAGTGGTGTTTGTAGGGGTCGTGGCATAAGTGCTGGTAGGGGTTGTGGCAATGGTTCTGGCAAGGGGTCTGGCAATGCTAGTATAAATAAAGGTGGTAGTTCAAATCAACCAGAAGAGGGGCATTCAGGAAGGGTTGATAGTGGTTTTGACAGTGGTATTGCTAGTGGTGTTTCTAGGGGAAACCAGAAAGGGGGTGTTTATAGTGGGTTTAAGCATGGCGTTGGCCATTTGATCCCGCCAGCAGTGGGCCAAGCAGGAAGGGGGATGTATAGTGGTATTAAGTGCGGGTATGAGGCCTCGGCGAGGCAATAATGCTAGTTATGGGAATTTGGCCCCACTTGGTCAGGTAATCATATAGGAAATTCTCATTTACTTATGAGTTTTATGGACTGTTATATATATTACAAGTGGTTTGATTTGTATAGGGATATTTACATAGTTTGTGATGTTTGTACAACTTTGGGAGACTGCTTTTCATGCAATCCATTCTTTATTGAGTATATATTCATAAATGCAATTGTTTTATGTGATTTCAATTACATAAGTTGTGCAATGGTTTTATTCGAACATGCCTGTGCGAAGTCAGTTCATTCATGCCTTGCTTGGATAGGTTGTGCATGCCTTGCTTGACAAGTTATACCTCGTTTGGATGAATCGTACTAAATTCGCACTTGCATGATATTTTTTATGGTTTTTTCTTGTAGTTTAAATCATCGATATCATAAACGAATGTAACCTCCAATTCGAATCAACCATATGATAAATGAAGGATTAAGTGGATTCGAAATACCCAAGGCTTCATTTTATTGAATTTTTCTTTCATCAAACGTTTTATATATTCATTAGTTTAAACAACCACTCATCAAATTAAAGATCGTTCGTTTAACTAAAATTAAACTTGCTTGGTTTCTCATAACTAAGCCTTTAGTCCCTGTGGATCGTCACCTGTGCTAAAATCACTTTTTTAACGAATTGAGGTTACAACACGAGTTCACTTATAAATTTAAATCTTGATTGTTAACAAGGAATAACCTCCCTTATTTGGCACGATCAGTCTTCTTATCTCAACATCTTGAGATATGTTTCTCTGTATCATTTATTCATGGACTTTATCATGTAATTAAATACAAGATAAGTAATACCTTCTTATTATAATATGAAATTGATATGCTCTTTTGGATTGGTTTTACGTCTTATCTCTAACATCTTACCCTCATTTTAATAATTGAAATTTTTTATTGTTGGGGTATAGACTTCACTAGTCCATTCCCCTCTTCTTGTGGGTATTTGTACATCTTACTAGCTGTGGATTATGTTTCTAAGTGGGTGGAGACTATCCCAACGAGAATTAACGACCACAAAGTTGTTTTAAAATTCTTGAAAGATAACATTTTTTCTCGTTTTGGGATGCGTCGAGCGATCATTAGTGATAGTGGACTCCATTTTTGCAATACATTTTTTGAAAATTTGGTGAAAAAGTATGGAGTCACCCACAAAGTCTTTACTGCATATCACCCACATACCAATAGTCAAGTTGAGTTAGCCAATAGGGAGATAAAACATATTTTGGAGAAAACAGTTAACCCAAATCGCAAGGATTGGTCACTTTGCTTAACTGATGCACTTTGGGCATACTGTACAGCTTTTAAAACTATTTTGGGAATATCTCCTTCTAGGTTAGTATATGGCAAAACATTCCATTTGCCAGTAGAGATGGAGCATAGAGCTTATTGGGCCATCAAAACTCTGAACTTTAATTTGTTAAAAGCAGGTGAGCAAAGGAAGCTTTAGCTGAATGAACTTGATAAAATTCGAAGGGATTCTTATAAAAGTTCGAGAATTTATAAAGAGAAAGTCAAACTTTTTCATGACATAAAACATTTTGAGAAAGACTTTTGAACCGAATCAAAAGGTTCTTCTTTATAGTTCTTGGCTTCACATTTTCCCAGGGAAGCTTAGGTCGAGGTGGACTGGTCATTTTGTGGTGAAGACAGTTTATCCCTATGGGGCAGTTGAAATTGAGAACCCCAAGAACGGCAACATCATTAAGGTCAGCGCCTAAAGCCATTTTTGGAGAACTTTGACCGACAGAGAAGTGTTGAGGAATTGGTAGACCCTGTCTACCAGGAGGTCCCCTCTGAGTAAAATCTGGTGTTACTCATTGTATATAATCTTTGGTTCTTCTTTTCTTGTTTATTTTATTTGAATTGTGGATACACTAACCCACGTGCAGGTTGTAGAGGATTCATAGCTTTTACACAGGTGCTTTTGTTCCCTCTTTCTCTAATTTTGTCTTTAGTGCTTTTCTGTTCATGCATTGAGGACAATGCACATTTCAAGTTGGGGGGAGAGTTTACATTTGTGTTCATATATCTACATAGGGTAGTTTTCTTTCTTTTTTGTTGAAAAGTCTTTAGTTCTTGCCTAAAGTTTATGCAAAAGGCTCAAATTTCAAACTTTTTACTTGCTTTACTTAAGTTTTAGCTGATTTTTGCCCTATGGACTTTAATTTCAGAGCTTGTATGAGAATGAGACTAAGAACTTGTGGATTATGCTTTTCTTTGAAATTTTGTTAATGCTAATTGAATCTTTCCCAATGCACATGCACACCAATGAATGAAGCTTAACCTTGCCAATATATTTGAGTGATGATCCATCAATTTCATCCATTTTTGTACCAGTTGTATGCCTCGCATTGTACATATTGTTTTGGGTGCAGTTGGCATGCTCAATTCTTGAAAGTTATGGTCATTCATTTACAAGTTCCAAAAGTGTTGTATTTTGCTTCAAAAGGTTCATTTTTGCATGATCATGCATTTTAGTGCATTTTGCTCACTTTGGAACATTCCTGCATGTTTGAAAGATGATCATAGGCCATCCTTGCTCATTAGATCTTCTTTTTCTTCAAAAGTCACCATTAGTACCCTACTCAAGCCATAAGGTTTTCATTTTGTTTCAAACCTAGGAGCCAAGGGGGGTGTAAAGCAAGTTTTGGTATATATTTTGTGAAGTTTCAAGTTGGTTTGGATGAAAAAAAAAATGCTTGGGAAGTGGTTGCTGACCCTTAAATGGAGGTAAATAGCCCTAATAGTGCAGAATGAAGAGTCAATACCGGTACTGAGAAATTGAGTATCGGTGCTCAAGTTGTTTTTGTGAAAAAAAAATGTCCAGGAGGTTTTTGTACCGGTACTCAAAAGTGAGTACTGGTACTCACTCTCGAAATTTCCTAAATTTCTGCAATTTTAAACCCCTATTTCACAACTTAACCTCCTTTTATTTCATTTAGTTAAGCCCTAATTCGAATTATCTCACCAAGCCTCTCTCAAATCACTCGAATCTCTCTCTCACTCATTCCTACACTGCAAACCCTAGCTTGCTTCCATCTTTCCTTCTCAAATTCATCCATTTCATCCCATTTCCTCCATTATCCTTTACATACCTGTTGAGCTGTATATAGCTTGTGAGGTTAGGAAGGGGCCTCGAGGAGCTACTTCCCTTTGGTGGAGCTGGTCTGCACGTTGGGGAGCTCAGGATACCCCGGTGTGGGGCCTGCCAAAAACCCTCCGACGATCAAGTTAGTTAAGGTATTGGAATCGGAACTGAATTGATAATTACAAAGTGAATTGGAGCTGTTCTCTTAGTATCTGAGTTCAAGTGTGTTCCTCCTTCTCCTCTTCTTGATATATATACCAATCAGAGGAGGTTCCTTACCTCGGATTTAGGTCCACCGCCCTGGCGAACTGGAATCTTCCCTTATCTCGAGAAGGTCCCCTCGTCCTTGGTTGATGGGGGCGGTTCGCTTTATCTCGAGTGCTTCTTAGGTCGGTTAGTGAAGAATCTTTCACTACGGACAGAAGAAGATGAGGGTTCTGCTGCTTCTCTTGCATTCACGGGAGCATCTCCGCTCCTGACCACCTTCTAGACACGGCTTCCCAGCTGTTAACCTAGTCTTTCGAGGACCTGCGCAGCTCCACCTGGTGTCCCCGCTCATTAATGGTCATTAATGTCATTAATGACCATTCTTACAGGCGGCCAAGAACGTGGGCGACGAGACTTCTTGTCTCCTTGCTGGACGCGACCTGGGCTAACCGCCTTTGGAGCTAGTTCTTGAGTAACTAGTGAAGAGTGGTGGGGTCCATCACCCTTCTTAAAAAGGAAGTGGCGCCTTTAGCCTGGTTAGGACTGAACGGGGAGGAGCCACGTGGCGGTCTTTATGGAACAAGTCTGGGTAACCAAATGAGCTTGCCAATTTGGGCTCCCACATTGCCCCCCTTTTCCTTTTCCCGCCCAAACGAAGTAGGGGAGGGAATAGGAAAAGCCAGAGCCTTTAAATATCGTCTCTCCCACACCTTTTCCGGCAGTGCGTTCTCAAAGGTTTGCAGCTCTCACGCTTCTTCTTCTGCTTGCAAAGATTTCTCGGCAATGGCTTCCGGTTTTTCAGTCGAAGAGTTTCGCCGTGATTATGACATCCCGGAGGGTGTCACTGTTTGGGAGGCAACGGAGGAGGATATGGTGACAATGAGGCTGGGATCGCCGGATTTCATTCTCCTGTGCCCTTCTTATTTTGCCGCCGGTCTGCGAGTCCCGTTTCCCCCTCTAATCCGGAGGGTTCTTGCGCATTTCCGCGTGGCTCCTACCCAGACAAACCCCAATTTTTACCGGATTTTATGCTCCATCATGGCTTTGAATAAGCTGGCTGGGGTGGGCTTGGATTTATTGGAGATCCTTCACTGCTATTCTTTCAAGAAGGCTGGCGGCAACGACATTTTCTACCTATCCTCTCGCCCTGACTGGGCTCTGGTCCATGGCATCCCTTCTCACGAGAAGGAATGGGACAAGGTGTACCTGGCTTTTTCCGGTAATTGGGAATTCGGACCCATTCCTGACGCGGAACGTCTCCATCAGGTCCCCAGAAGATGGGGAGCTCCAGGTAGATGGTAGTCATAAGTTATTTTTGCATATATATGTGCTTTTCTTTCTTCCTGATTTTGATCATGCTGAGATACTCCTTCGTTTCTTCAGATAAAGAAGCAAAGAGCAGATATGATCTTAGTGGCCCACAGCTGGCTGGGGTTTTCAAGGCTTTAAAATATAACCGGCGTGAGTGGGAGTTCCTACTGGAAACTTATCTCAGAGACTGGAAGCTTTCCAGCGTTCCCAGTTCTATCCCTGTTCCGACTGTTGCCCTTGCTGAACCGGCTCCATCTTCATCTACTCCTGTGAAGAGCAAGGGAGTTGATGTAGAGGAAGGAAGTGATAAGGAAGAAGTGGAAATCATTTCTTCCACCCCAGCAACTGTTCCAGTAGCGAGTTCCACCTCTGAGGAGCTAGTTTTAACAAAACCCGAATTGCCTATGCACTTGAGGCTGCGACGTCCTCGTGCGGCCTCTGCAGCAGTCCCTCCCTCCTTAAAGAAACAAAGAGTTGTTGAAGGAAGCCGCGGCGGGCTGGCCAAGAAGTTTATCTCCAGCAAGCCAAAGATATCCGTGGCAAAGAGAGGTCCTCTAGGGGAGTCATCTGCTCCCAGGGCTTCCCCTGTTCAGAAAGCCATTGCCCCCAGTGTGCCCCCAGCTGAGAGATCTTCTTTTCAACGGGGAGATCCCTCAAGTACCGCTGCTCGTTCTACAGCCCCGGGGCTCTGGAGGCCCAGTTTTGTTACAAAAAAGGGAGCTGTTACTTAGGATGATTCAGCTCTGCGAGATAGCCAAGTATGCTCGGCTATAGTTCGGGGAATCGTCCCTCCAAGGGATGCTCAAGAGTTGAAGGATATTGCGGGGTGCAATCTGCTCAGTTCTTTTAACACTTCTGTTGTGTTGGTGAGTTTATTTTTCATTCCGTTTCTTTTGTGGTTCTGTCTTCTTTTCTGATAGGGGTTTTTTCTTTTTGGCCTGCAGACCATACTGAAGGCGTCCGAATTAGGGAGGAGGTTGGAGCAGAGGGAGGGAGACTTAGTGATTCTGGAAGAGAAGAATCGGAGCTTGTCCGAGCTTTTAGTGAACAATTCGAAAAAGTACCAGGAGGCTCAAAGTGCTGTGATGTCAGCGAAGATTGAGTTAGAGAGGGTGAAGGGGACCATGCTCCCTCTCAAAGAAGAGCTCCTCGTAAAGGAGGGACTTATTGAGGAGCTCAAGAAAGCTTTAGACGGAGAGAGGAAAGAGAGAGAGAGCCTTGTCCTTCGCATGGACCAAGAAAAGAAGAGGGAACTTGTTTCTCTGCGAGAAAAACTCCAAATTCAGCTGGAAGAGTTCATTCGTGAAGCATCTGATGAGGCGTACGCCTTGGCTCTCGCGGAGGGCCGTGATAGTCTAGGAGTTAGTCAGCCAGCTACTCCAGTTCTCCCTGATGTCGATCTTGAACTTAAGGAAGATGTTCCTGCCTTAGTTCCTGGGAAGGTTTCTGGTCCCGAAGAGGCTCCAGTTGTTGGTGAAGTTGGGAAAGAGGTTGAGAGTGAAGTTCCTGAGGCTGTGGTCACCAGCAGGCCTTCTGGAAGCACGGCTGTGGCAGCTGTGACAATTTCGGAGGGAAGTCTGGCAGAAGAGACTACGGCAGGGGCCTCCTGATGAGCTCCTCTGAGATTTGGCTTTTGTTTCTTTTTACTCTTTTTTGCTTGTCTTGTTGTTTGGACATGTATGGAACGTTTTTTCTTTTCTATAGAGAAATATGATATACTCTGGAATGAAATGATACCTTCTTTGCTTTTGTTGTTTGTGGTTTTGCGTTTCTAGCTCTCTTTATTCCTTTGTGTTGTTTTGCTCTTCCTATTCCTCCCATGCTGCCCCCCTGTCTTGACACTTGCGAAGTGAGGCGTGGCAAGGGTGAAGACAGTAATAGGGAGAGGAGAGGAAACGTAAACAAAGAACCGTGGGGTAGTGGAGATGCCCCCAGTGAGTTGGTGCCATGAAATGTAAACAAGGAAAAACGGTTCCCTTGAGTGTTTGCCGTGATCCTGGCAATGAGGTGGTGCTCCGGGTAAACAAAATAGATGCCTGATTTAGCTTAATAGTTGCTTACTATACGGGAGGAGCTGCTAGGGGGCAAAATGAGAGTCTTTGAAACGTGCAAATGATGCCCCTTAAGAGCTTTTGCCGTGAACCTGGCAATGAGGTTGAGCTCCGAGTTAGCA
>JAESVK010049511.1:6823-17403 GCA_017140935.1 Hamamelis virginiana | reverse complement strand
TTTTTTTTTCCAAACACCAAGCAAGAAGATAATTGTACACCATTTTTTTTTTTCAACCGATGAGTATCCCAATCTTTGATTAGATTAGTTCTCTTCTGTCCTATCTCAAACACCCATACTAGGAGAGAACATAGAAATTGAGAAATTGTTATGCACTGACATTATCGATTCAACTAGGTCTTCAAACTTTTTAAGTTCTTCAGTGTGTGAAGCTTTCATTTCCTCAATATCTGCTTGTAGCTTTTTTATCAGCTCATTCAAACGATTAGTCTCTTCTAATAACTTCTTATTTTCATCCTCTTTGTCTTTAAAGTTAGCTTGGTGGTCCAACAATTCATTAATCTTATCTTGGAGCTTTTTCTTCTCATCTTCAAGCATATTTATTGAGTTTTCCTTTAATAAGGCATCGTCCTCCAATAATTTGTTCATATTTTGCAATTCCTCATTTCTTTCATTCATCTGTTGGGCATAATGAAGAGCTTTTTGAAGATCGCTTTGAAGATCACTTTGAAAATGGGAATCATATGATTCATTCTGTTCTTGAACCATGGCAATACATGATCCCTCTTCATTGAATGTACTGGTATTGGTTACAAGATTGAGATCAACCTATAATGTCTTGTTATGTTCAACCTCTTCAGCAGTATTACCATAAACCAAACAAACACCTCTGCTAATTGGACTCTCATCATTAGTTTCTGCATTTTCTGTGTATTCTGCAATCAGAATATTTTCTAGAATGTCTTCTAGTCCATGTGCTTGTCGTGTTCCATGCTTTAATTGAAATACTCGTTGCTCTTCATTTTCATCTTCCTCTTCTTATTTTTCTTCTTCTTCTTCGTCATCGTCTTGGTCTTCTTCTTCTTCTTGAGCTAGTAGTTGTTTACTTCCTTCAATTTCATGAAGTACATTTGCATCAGTTTCGTGCTCCTCTTTTTGTACACTTCCTTCGATTGAATAGTTATGTTCTTATCCTCTTTGCTTTCATCAAGAGCTGCCTCTATTATCTAATAGATTTAGGAATAAAAAATGCAGAGAGTCAAATAAATAATGCAAAATATGTAATTTAATTAATATTCCTAATTACCATTCTAGCTGCATCAGCTAGCTATCTAACCACAGTTAACCTCGTGGAGTTGTAATGAATCCAATCTTCTTTTGTAACATCTTGCATAAGGAGAGTCCAATGACTGTCTGTATTGTTTTTTCAGATGATTTGATCGAAAAGGACAAGTATCTACGTTGGTTTCTGCGCATTTGGTGAGCATGTCATGTACATGTTCCTTACTAGTCTGTTTATCAACAAGAGTCTGTTCAAAAAAATTGAGTAAGAACAATTTGGGACTAAAAAATTATAACTAAAATTTTCGAAGAAAGATAATTTGTGGAATGAAAAATAAACATAGCCAGCAAATGCTAGTGAAAAAGTAGCATTTCCTAGCTGATGAGTTCTTTGATGGAAATAGAGGATTCTTTTCTATATCCTCAGAAAGGATCAAAGCAAAAGCATCAATAGCCTAATGAAGCATAATGTAAGAAAGCATTAGATATATAGATAATAAACAATTGCTTGGTCACATGCATATATTTTAAATATTGAAAATAGTTTTTCAATTACATTGTTTGTCAGTCCCTCTTCCAGTACAAGGCCAAAATATATCATCCATAAAAACATGTGTTTGATTTTGATCTCCATGCCAAACAACACACCTGATATTCATAAAATGTAACTCGTCAATTTTATTTATATTATCTAAAGAATTATAAGTAAAAAATTTTAACTCAAAAAAGAAAAAAATAGATATTTCATTGCTTAATGCATTTGTTCTGCATCATACATCTTCTTCAACTTCTCAACTGCTTGTGCAGTCAGAAGACTCTCAACCTCTGTATTTTCTAGTGCAAAGGTCAAATCAGGGCTTTCTGGAGTGTTGTGTGTGACATGAGGAGTGTTAGGAAATTGAATTGAACTTTGCTCAACTTTCACTTTTTCTTTACCCTTAGACTTCAGCTTCTTCATTAGGCATTCAATTGTGTTAACAGGCTAAACATTTTTTGCAGTATGTTTTTCTTTTAAGCGCGACACATATGATAATGTTTCTTTGCAATTGAAATGTCGTTTCTAAAAAAAATGCTTGTGTGTCAAGTTGGTTCAATTTTTAGAAGTGATCTTTTCTTAGAGTATGCTTGAGTGATCTTATGAGCCTCAATAGAGACAAGCATATCTGTCAGTTCCTCTTCTGTCTTAGAAGCTTTTGAGATTTCAACTTCAAGTTCATTCAGCCTATTAACAAGCACTGCATTTTGTCAACATTAAAAAACAAATTAAAATTAGTTGAATTTTTGTGTGTGCAGTGAAAACAAATAACAGATACATAATTAATAGAAGTGAAAAAACAATAAAACCTAACCCCTCTCTTTGTTCATGAGTTGCCTTCATGGCAATTGCTTCCATATTTAGCTTCTAATTCTCTCGTTTAAATTTTTATTATCTTGGAGCAATTTGTGGTTCGCTATTTCCTTATCTTTAGACTTTGATTCTTGATACATCAATTGTTGCTGCTGCTTTTCAAAAAGCTTTTTGTTACCTTTATATTGTGGACAGCACAGAAAAAACATATCATCTATCAAGAAAAGAATAGTTGAGTAGAAAAATGTTGCTGTAAATGTGTGTATATAATGGAGAGCTAGTCATCAATATTCCGCTGCATCATTTTCTTATGACAAAACAACACTGTTTTGTTCTACTTTGTTTTTTTTTTTTATATATCGCTATAAGACCATCTCTAATCATTAACTCAAACTCTTACTTAAATTGAGTTAGGATTTGAGTAAAAAGCTTCTTTTAAATGGGAGATCTCCGATCACTTGCTCAAAAATTTCCTTACTCAAAAATTTGAGTTAGAACTCAGTTTAAGTTTAACTTTGAGTAAAACTCAAAATTTGAGTTTGAGTCAAGATGGGAGAAACGGAGAAGGTTTTTTTTTTTGGCATTTTTATCCAAATTTGAATTTGAGTTTAAGTTTGAGTCATGATTGGAGATGCCGTTTAGGGGACCTGTAATTTGGCGCCTTTGGTTTTATTGCCGCCCCTCAATCACTCATCAATCTCTCTCTCTGCATTCGATCTCACCGTCTTTCTATCCCATGCGATCCGCCGTTGCTGCTGTTGAGCACTCATCGGGATCAGCCTTGTTGTTGCCGGAACCCTATCTCTTCGCCAGACGCTTCTCCCTACCGGAACCCTGCCGTGAAACCCTTATCCTGTCGTGAAACCCTAAACCCTAGCTCTTCTCCACTCGATCTGCAGTCTCTCAGTTGATGTAACCAAGAGCCCCTCTTCCCGGAACCCAATTCGAAACCCTAACCCTCTATTTCCCTCCTATGTGAGAAACTCTCAGCCGGAACCCATTGATGTCGTGAAAACCTAACCCCTTCCCATCCCATCGCATCCCTGAAACCCTAGGCTGCGAACCCATGCTTCTCTAAACCCTATCGACACTGGGTTTTGCGAGCTCACTGGCTGACGGTGAATGGCAGAGCACTTCTCATTAACGGCCATTTCCACCCCATCGCTGGATTGAGGTTGGTTTATATATATATGTATATATATGTTGCTTTGTCTTGATTAGTACATATATTGAAGTTCTTGATAAAACAAAAAAATTTTCTTCTGAATGTTTTTAATTTATTTTATTTGGACGATGTTGAACCAGGGACAGAACTAGCCTATGCCCATGGGGTGCCATGGCACCCCTTGACTTTTAAATTTTTTTTATTTTGTATTTATATGTATATGGTAAAACATCTCCATTGTAACCCCACACCTTCCGAGGCCTCTACTCCTCAACACTTTCCCAGGTTCTACTATATATTTTACTTTTATCTATTTATCTTCCATTTGATTTCCATGAAAATATAGGAAACGATAAACAAAGTTTGAATCTTGTATTCTATGATATTTTTTTCCATTGGGTTTAAAAAAAGAATAAAAATCTCACCTCAAGTTCCTCAATTAAGCCACATAGTTGTGTTAGGCCAAATTGATAGGGTGTTTTGGGGTTATCGGGGATTCCAAAGAATGAAAAATCTTACACTTAGAATTTGAATTTTTGTTATTTTCCTTCATTTCATCAATTACCAAACAAGGCATTAGTGTTTAGTCCCTTGTTCTGTAATTATAGAATAACTTGGGTTCTTTTTCTTAGAGATTTGATTTGATCAGTTTGTATTTTATTAATGCCCATTTCAATGTAAATTTTAATTAAGTAGTCAGAATAATTTTTCTTTCCACTTAAACAAAAGTTGCAGGGACTTTGTAGGAATAATAATTGAAGTAAGCCAAGATTTAAGAATTTCCAATTGAAGTTAGCATTGTGATGATTGTTGGTAACACAACTTGCTAACTTGGGGTGCATTTAGTCGCCTTGAAAATTGAATTACCCCAGTATGTTTTATATGCAATTTTATTTACAAATTTATAATAATAATAGGGGCAATTACAGGTAATTGAAACTACCCTCACAAAAGATAGTAGAAATGACTTCTAAATTATTGAAATTGCAGTCATGAATAGTAGAAATAACGTTAACTGCACCATATAATAGTGGCAAGCCAAACTAGGTTTCTTTATTTTCTAGTTTTATATAAATTTCCAACAATCAGTAGAGAGCAATTAAAGAGATGACCCAAACATGTCATGGTAGAAGATTAAACCCACCTTGAAGCGGAAGGTTGCATATCCTTCCTAAGCCTCACTTGTATGACAGAAGTCACAGAACTCAACTCAACCCAAATAAACAAAGCCTTAAATCCCAATTATTAAGGTCAGCTACACAAACCCTCTTTCACAATTCTGGCTTTATCTCAGGCTATTGGTTATATCCTGCAACAAATCATAAGTGGTTTTCTCGCTGCTTCAACCCACAGTGTTTTGTTTTGGCCCTTCCTGTTGTCCTGATAACACTTTCAACATGAATCAAATCACTCCTCAGTGATGCCATCCTAGACACCTTTACTGCATCTTGTCCTTGACTGGTGCTATCTCGAGCTTTTCATGTATGTATCTATTTCTTATTCTAATTATTTTTGTATTGCTCTAATTCATCTTAACAACCATGTTTCAGATATGATCATTTAATGGACATGTTGTTTCTTACTACCCCATATTCTATACGAGAAAGCTTAGTTGACCTTATTATTGTACTCTGCCATCACAGATCATTGTTCCTCACAGAGTCACAGTTATAGTTGCTCTTGCTGATTCTGAAATTTAAATTTTGGTTCATGTGGATGAATAAATATTGGTTCATGCCCTCACAATCGTTCCTCACAGTTGCCATTGTTTCTCTTTTGATATATCTATTTTATTTATTCATTATTTATTTTTTGCAGGATACTCATGCTATTCAGAGCTTTGAGCGTGGAATTGCTGCCCAAAGTGGTGGTTCTTTTGCATGGGAAATAGTCCCAGTTTGTTTCCTAATCCATGCTAAAAGGGAGAAAGATTATTGTCTGCACTATATTATCATTATTAATTCATTATATTATACTTGCAGGTTAAAGTTTTTGGGGGAAGAGGGAAACTGCCCACAATTGTTGATAAGGATGAAGGTCTAGGCTAGGAAAGGTAAATAGAGTTGGTGAGCATGGGGATTAACTTATGTGAGTTACATTTCCCCTTTAACCATATATTGTAAGTTGTAGTATTCATATTTTGCTGCGCTTAACTTGTAGTGTTCATATGTTGCCGTGCTTAACTTGATGCCTAATAATGTGGATGGAAAATTAAATATCATCTATGGATTTTATTTCAAAATATAAATTCAGGAGTTTGAAGTTCTCAATGTCATTTCCTTGCTTTATGCTGACTTTTTCCTTGCTTGAGTACTTCAAGACCAACTTTTCTTTTTCTGCATTTGTATCTTGCCAGTTTGACGGTGCAAGACTAAGAAAGCTTCGACCAAGTTTCAAGGAGAATGTGGGTTCTGTTACAGCTGGCAATGCTTCTAGCATAAGGTCTCTCTCTTTCTTTATATATACGTGTGTGCGCGCGCATGCGCTCAAGAGTGCACTTGTACAAACACAAGTACCTATATGTGTTTGCGTTGCCCTTAGTGTGTTGACAGAATATCTAGCTATTCAATATTGTCTTTAAAAGGAACCATTGAATGTACCACACGTGGCCAAAATAACATACTGCTTCTGGATTTTTCATTTCTATTTAATTGCTCTCAATCCCCAATTGATGGGAGAGACTTACCCTGAAACCCATCCCATATATTCCTAACCCCATACACTGGTTGGGTGCCACACTAACACGTGTTATTAATGCCTTTTATGAGTTTTGAACTCTCAGCATTTCCAAAGTGAAGTATTTCAGGGACTGACAGACCAAGAGGTCATGGTACTGTCTTTTACTAACCCACTTAAATGAAGAGAATGGTGCTACTGGTTTAATAGGACCTGTATTGTATATTTCTGGTCACTTTATCATTTTAAATCTCGATCATTGACAGTGATGGTGCTGCTGCAACAGTATTAGTGAGCGGGGAGAAGGTACTTAAGCTTGGATTGCAAGTGATCGCTAAAATCACAGGATATGCTGATGTGGCTCAGGTATGTTAAAGAAGATTACCTATAAATTTTTTTATCTTGGCAAGATGAAATTCTGAGGATACTATTTCTTGAAGGAAATATGATAATTAAATTACCCAGCCTTTAATTAGTGTTCAGTTGACAGTAATATGCAATAATAAACATCCACAATGAACACAAGGTATAATGAGGAAAACCCAAACGGGTAAAAAACTTCGGGAGCACTAGAAATCACTATGAACTTAAAACCAAGTACAAGACAAGTGATACTACCCACAACGAAGCTTGAATCCACAAGCCAGTAGAATCCCTTCTTCACAGCATCTCCACGGACTGAACTCTACAGCCCTAGCTCCACCACACACACCATAACAGACGGCAACCTCCGGAAATCCACCGAAAAACTCAACCATCCTGGAACTCCACCAAGGCTAACAAACAACGGAACTCCACCGTTCAATCCGAATCCACGAATCACTCTAAACAATATTTGAAGTTTGATACAGCCAAGCTACAAGGAACTATGCATCATAACATGATATGAAGTCTTAGAGACTAAGTATGCATAGAGCATAAAGGGTTTTGATAGCAAAACCTAGGGTTTGGAGGCAACCCTTGGAGACTTTCTCAATACACTCTCTATGGAGGTTTTAACAACTGGTCTCTTTATCAAAATAAACCATAAGGACTCTTATATAGGCCAAGGCAAAAGATTAGGGTTTCACACGAAATTGCTCTGAATTTTGCCTGAAAAACGAGTTGGATCGATCCTACATGCGAGCCTGGATCAATCCAAAAACCTCTGCCACTCGGATCGATCCGGGCATGAAAGCTGGATCGATCCAAAATTGCAGATAAAAAAGTGGATCGATCCGGATCAAAATGTTGGATCAATCCAACCGGAGCAATAGGCCAAAAATAATTTATTTTCATATAAACATAATCTACAAGCAATAATGGATCATTTATAGGAGTTTGGGACAATTTAAATCATCTATGGTCAATTAAATAACCTAGGTTCTAAGTCAAACTTACCTTCCTAAGACATAAACCAACAAAAGAATGCAATATGAGCTTGAGCAAGATGATTTGATTGATTTGATGAGCTTCTCTCAGACTTGATGCAGGAGCTTGAGCTTGAGGGATTACTGGCTTGAAACCAATCACATACACAAGCTTTTGACAACCAAATTAGCCAACATATACAAATAAAATACCTAACACAAGACTTAACCTATTGCTGAAACAAGATTGGATGGGCAGGCACCTGAGTTATTTACAACTGCCCCAGCCCTTGCCATTCCAAAAGCTATTTCAAATACTGGCTTGGATGCTTCTCAAATTGATTACTATGAGATAAATGAAGCCTTCTCTGTAAGGATTTCTGCTGTGTTTTTCAATACTGCCAGTATCTTGCTTATCAAGTGGTAGGTTGCTAGTCCCATTTTCTCATCTCTTCTCTGCAGGTTGTGGTTCTTGCCAATCAAAAGCTGCTTTGTCTTAACCCTGTGAGTCTTATGTTGCCTGAGTTCTTGTTTACCTAATGTGACCTAGTGCACACCAAATTCTAAAATTGAGTTGCTTTTAGTTGTTTCATTAACTTGTGCAGTTTGGCTTTGCTTTTTTTTATTTGCCTCAGTGCTATTGATTCTTCTCACCTATGCCTTGTATCTTTCTTGTGGATGTAGGAAAAAGTCAATGCGCATGGAGGAGCTGTATCTTTGGGACATCCAATAGGTTGCAGCGGAGCTCGAATCTTAGTCACATTGTTAGCAGTATAGTATATTGGCCTGTCCTCTTTTTGATCTGTATGAATTTTTTGGTCAATAGTTGTATGCATTGATACTTGGTTTCGTATGGTCTAACAAAACACTAGTATATAATCCTCTCTTTCTCTCTCTGTATCTATCTATCTATGTGTGTTTTGTGTATGTGTGTATATATGCTTGAATGATTTATGTACACATGATGTACGCGGTTGCAGAGTAACCCTCTGCTTTTCTTCTCTTCTGTAATCAAAATCATTTGGGAGTTTATGAGTTCTGTATCTTAAGGAAGCATGAGGACACATTTAATTAAGTCAGCTCTCCATTTCATTGTTATTCTAAGAGAAAATTGGTGCCTTTTGCATTTTCTCAGTCAGATGTAATGGTGTTGCAGGTACTGAGACAGAAAAATGGGAAATACGGGGTTGGTGCTGTCTGCAATGGGGGAGGAGAAGCATTTGCCCTTGTTCTCGAGTTAATGTAAGCTTTTTACATTTGGAAAGGTTCATAAGCTAAATTGAATCAGTTAAAAAATAACACTATTGGGAGTCAAATTTTCCTAGAGAGGTTATGTCTATCATTTGGGAAGATGTGCAGATCTTGCATTAAGTAGTGGTATTGATTTTATTTAAATGGTTTTAAAAAAAAATCTGTGGAATTATTATATCAGCATTAAGGTCTAAAAGGTTGGGGTTCTTTTATACTACAATATTTTACCAAGTCCTTGAGCTTATCGTCCAATCAACCTACTTGGAGTGTTTGCTAGCCAACTTGAACTCATTGCCATTTCTAGTATCTGACATTATATATACCAAGATTGTATTTGAGTCGAGCATTATTAGTGTAAAATCCAGTTAGCTTGGGTAGAGAAGTCATGAAGATTCAAATGCTTGGCTGCCTGATGAGATTCAAATGAATTTACTTGCCTTGATCTCTTTGGAATTACCTGTTCAAGTGTCCAACTCAAAACTTGTATACTACCTCAAACTAGGGAAATTAATTTGTTGCAGAAGAAAATTTTTTTTAGAAAAAAAAAAAAAAAGATTCAACCATTACAAGCGTTCCCAGTCTGTCAACAGAAAAAAGATAGATTTCCTTATGTCAAGGAAAAGTGAAAACCTCCAGTTGAGAGCTCCTCTCATATTAGTCCTTAGATAAAACTGTGCACTAGTTAAAGGGTCAAATTCTATGTCGACATTTTTCTGAAAAACCTACCATGAACAATCCATGCATTTAAAGGCCTGGTCTCCCTTCTCCATATGTGTAGCTACAATTCTGTCCATATAGTCTAAAATTTAATTCTAGTTTTCTCTACCCCAGTTCACCACTGGAAACTTTTTTTTTGTTTACTTGTAATTTTCATGGATGGTGTAATGTGAAATATCCCTAAAATGATTTTTGGATATTGTTAACAATGTTAACTTTTACGAACAATTAATGCCATTATATTACATGTCAATATGCTTAATTTAATTGTTTATAGTATTAAATTGTATTAGTAGTTTTGGTGTCATGTATTTTTATCAGATTAGGGCCCAACTTACATTGGTCAAGCTCTTATCTTCTTTTTTTTTTCTTTTTTTTTAAGCTCTGATTTGGTTTTAATCTTTCAAAGTTTTGGATTTTCTCTATCTCTAA
Source organism: Hamamelis virginiana (assembly GCA_017140935.1). Classification (NCBI taxonomy): domain Eukaryota; kingdom Viridiplantae; phylum Streptophyta; class Magnoliopsida; order Saxifragales; family Hamamelidaceae; genus Hamamelis; species Hamamelis virginiana. The sequence continues at coordinate 7,403 of JAESVK010049511.1, read as the reverse complement.
TGCTCGTTCTATTGCAAGATTGATAAAGACACTTTTGCATCCTTATACTACTCTTCTAGTTGTTGAGCTTATGATATACATTTTTTTAATTGAGGTTTAGCTTCATACTTTTGCAAGACTGTAATGTTGTTTGGATATAATTAAAGAAGGTCTATAAACTTTTATATATTTTTATAGGTAAAAATTGGTAAACTTTTATACTTTTGCAAGACTGTAATGTTCTTTTTTTATCAACAAGGGCATTTTAAGTTAATAATCCTAAGTTTTTGGAATATTACATGAACGAATTCGATACAAAGATGATTATATAAATATTTTTGGGGAAATTACAGTTTGCTCCCTTGTACTGTCGATCAAAAACACTTTGCACCCCTGTACTTTAAAAGCTGATACTTGGCCCCTTGCACTTTCAAAATTTTGCAGAAGGGCATACGACGTTAATGGGTTATGGTAGTTTACCATTATACCCCTTTTATAAAAGAAAAAAAAATAAAAAAAATTATTAAATACATGGGTTGGTCACTCCCACCGTTCTCCTTGTCATTTTCCATGGTCACAGAGATATAACCTTCCACAACAT
>JAESVK010049505.1:5577-25020 GCA_017140935.1 Hamamelis virginiana | reverse complement strand
AGGATTCTCGACGAACCCGAACTTTCTTTTAAAGAATTTCCTTCGAGCACTTCCCAAAGGTTTATATCCTCCTCGAGCTATCTCGACTCTTTGTTCTTGCTTTCTCTTTCTGTACCCTTGAAACTCTCCGTCTTGCCAATCTTCGAACCTCGAACTGTGATCGATGATGACCCCACTGCGGAACCTTGATGGTCAGCAGCAGAGTGGAGAGAACTTTCTGCACGATGTCAGGTTGTTTTTGAAATTGATAGCTGTCTCTTCTTCTCTTCTTCTGGTGACTTCTGATGACTTCTAATGCCAAACAACACCGTTTCGTTTGCGTATGGAAGAAGCTTTGGTAACGGCGGTATGGGATCTGCTCGTCGGCAGCAGCTTCTCCTCCCAATTGTTTCGATCAGCTGCTCTTGTCAATATCCTGCACGCAATAAAAGCTATTGAGATATGAAAGATAACCTGCTTTTGATAGTCTTTTCTTCTGATGACTTCAAATGAGGATAATCTTCTGAGATAGAAAAAAATGTAGTTGCCAGCGGTATGGAGTGTGCCCTTCGCCAGCAACTCTTCGGTGAGGAGCAGGTTATCCTCAGGGACGCCTCTTCGATCAACTACTCTTGTCAGCGTATGGAAGGAGCTTTAGCACCAGCAGATAACCTGCTCCTCACCGAAAAGTTGCTGGCGAAGGGAACACTCCATACCGTTGGCAACAAAATTTTTTTTGTCTCAGAAGGTTTACATGGAGCATCTTGCAACCTTCACTGATATTCCCAGTAACTTTTCATTGGATTTTATAAGGAGTTACAGGGCTAAAATGGTTGACATGTTTTTGGGTGATGAAAAGAACTCGTGAACTTTAGAGAAGTATAAAAGAAAAAAGAATTATGAAGATCTGATAAAAGTACAAGAGAAATTTGACAAAGCTTATATGGAATAGTTTTATTTTTCGATCTTTATTATTTTTTCCATTGTGTAATGTATATATAATGTATAGATATAGATAACTGTTGGGTAGACTTAAAGTTACTACATTTAAAATGACAAAAAAAATAAATTAAATACATGTAGTCACTTATGAATGCAAATATTAAAGAAAGAGTAGGTTTCTTTCGCATCAAAGGGTGAAGGACAGAGAGAGAGGAGGGAAGAGAGATGAGGGTTTAGTGGTCTTACCTGCACATGAGCAGGTAGAACCAGAAAAAATTGAACAACTTCACACCAAGCCAGTGGTAATAGTTCCGTGGAGAGAACTTCTTGCACGATGTCAGGCTGTCTTTCATATTGATAGTTGTCTCTTCTTCTCTTCTTTTGGTGACTTCTGATGACTTCTAATGTCAAACAACACCGTTTCGTGTGCGTATGGAAGAAGCTTTGGTAACGGAGGTATGGGGTCTGCTCGTCGGCAGCAGCAGCTTCTCCTCCCAATTGTTTCGATCAACTGCTCTTGTCAATATCCTGCACGCAAAAAAAGCTATTGAGATATGAAAGATAACCTGCTCTTGATAGTCTTTTCGGTGAGAAGCAGGTTATCCTCAGGGACGCCTCTTCGATCAACTACTCTTGTCAGCGTATGGAAGGAGCTTTAGCACCAGCAGTATGGAGTATGCCCTTCGTCAGCAAGTAGAACCAGACAGAGAGAGAGGAGGGAAGAGAGATGGGGGTTTAGTGGTCTTACCTGCACATGAGCAGGTTGAACCAGAAAAAATTGAACAACTTCACACCAAGCCAGTGGTAATAGTTCCGTGGAGAGAACTTCCTGCACGATGTCAAGCTGTCTTTCATATTGATAGCTGTCTCTTCTTCTCTTCTTCTCTTCTTCTGGTGACTTCTGATGACTTCTAATGCCAAACAACACCGTTTCGTGTGCGTATGAAAGAAGCTTTGGTAACGGCGGTATGGGGTCTGCTCGTCGGCAGCAGCTTCTCCTCCCAATTGTTTCGATCAACTGCTCTTGTCAATATCCTGCACGCAAAAAAAGCTATTGAGATATGAAAGATAACCTGCTCTTGATAGTCTTTTCGGTGAGAAGCAGGTTATCCTCAGCGACGCCTCTTCGATCAACTACTCTTGTCAGCGTATGGAAGGAGCTTTAGCACCAGCAGTATGGAGTATAGCCTTCGTCAGCAAGTTTTTTGGTGAGCAGCAAGTCATCATCAGGCTCTTCGATCAACTGCTCTTATCAGCGTATGGAGGGAGCAGCTTTTCGGTGAGGAAGAGGTTATCGTCAGAGAAGCCTCTTCGATCAAGTGCTCTTGTCAGCGTACATATATATATAAGATAATACCCCTCTCCTCTTCTTACTTCACTTTACAGTTTCGTTTGTGTGGTTTCAGTTCTACTGGGTAGAATCGTTTGAATCCTGTCATATTTTGCTGAAGATTCGGGTGCTCTTTCCTTTATCCCATAGTTCCCATTTCAATATTTTTTTGATATGAAACTTAAGCTATTGACATCTTACCGGAATATCTATTCCACCATAGCTTTGTTGTGTCCATTCAACTCACAGTTTGATAGATAAAAGATTTAAAATATCAGTTAATGGAAGACCACATTCAAACCTCTAATAAATTTTGCAGCCTTTTAAAAATTAATCAAAGAAAATATTTTTTTTATTATGAAATATGTAGAGATTATCAGTGCTTCCTAATTATACAACAAGTTTGTTTCTGCAATTTTTTTTCTTCAACTAATGTATTCTTTTATTAAGCTTCTATTTATATTAAAAAAAAAAAAGTTCTGAATCTGGCTGTGTAGTCTTCTTCTGCAGGTCTCTCTGTCTTAAATAATGTTCTTCTGCCTTGTGTTTCATAAAGTAAATATAGCTCCATTGTATTTGATTGCAGGGAAAAAAAAATCCAAAGATGCCTCCAAAAATCACTCGCATACGAGATATAACGCCACGGGGTCCACCGAACTGGATGGCCAAAGTAATGGTCCTCGAAAAGTTCCCAACTCGTGGACCTTTAGACAGTCCAAAACGACAGCAAAAGTATATATTAGCTGATGCAGAAGTACGCTTTCGTATATTTTATTCGTTGTTTTCATATAAATAACTAATAATGAGTTAATTTAATGTCAATGCATAAGTCCATTTTATTTGACTGATTCATTGTTGAACTATCTTAGGGAACAAGAGTTCAAGCCACAGTTTGGGGTGATTTTATAGGCCTCTTTGGAAAGAGGCTGAAAATATATTCCTCTTACTATATTTCAAAAGCTCATGTGAAGATCTGTCTACCTGAGTACCAGCTGGTCCCTAACAACTTGGAATGGACAATTCATGGAAGAACTGTTATTGAGGACTGCATGGATGATGACTTAGAAGAAATCATGCCAACTTTTAAATTTGCACCTTTTTCCGTTTTTAGCCAATATGTCAAATCTCCCGTTGAACTTGGTATATACACTCTACTTTTATTTAATTTAGGCCATGAGTTACATATTCGTATTTATATTTATTTCTTCACGCTTCTTCATTTTCATTTTTTCTTCTAAAAAGTAAAAGTATCAAAAATATTTGGCTGCCTTTCACAATTGATCTCTTGCTTATGTAGATGTACTCGGAATTGTCATAGCCATGCAACTCCCAAGATACATACCAAAAGAGAGTGGACAAAAAGTTGTGCAAGAAGCAGTCATACTCAATAAAGAGTACTAATATATATTTTTTTTCTATTTAGTCTACTTTCTCCAACTTTTAATATAATTCAGAATTCTTTTTTACTTTGAATTAAACTTGTATTTTACCTATTTTAATAATCATTTTTTCCCTTAGGTTACAGCCAATTCTAATTACATTTTGGGACAATATCATCAACCAAGACTGCGTGCATCTGTATGCACAGATGGAGGATCATCCTGTTGTTGCATTTTTCTGTGTTAGGGTGGTGCCCTACAATGGTAACCAAATTCAAAATGCCTTCTCATGTATTCACTAAAACAAATGAGTTCCATGACTGATTTAATATATTGTCAGCACTTTATGAAGCTTCTATTATATCAAATGGTTAAGTTAAAATATATTCTTACAACCGTTTTTTTTTTTTTGTGTGTATAGGAATGTCCTTGACTACTAGAAGCTCGACTTCTCTAACCATTGAACCCCCAATACCAGAAGCTTTGGAACTGAAGCAGTGGTATCACGTGTTCAAAAAAAAGACATCCTAAACATTTATACTGTTTTAACATTTGTTCCGTTTTTATTTTTTATTTTTGAAAAAAAACTTTAGGAATAACACTCTTGCTATGACATCCAAGGTACAACACAAATAAGGAGAAAACAGACATGCTGTTCAACCCCAACGACTATTTTTCTGCTCCAGAAAATGATGTGCTTATGGATGCTGTGGAAACGAAAACACTCAAAGTCGCTGCATCGATGCCCAGCAATGTAATACGATATTGAAATACTCTGTTTTTGCCTATAAAATTAATGCCACTTTATACAGCTACTGATCGTTTCTTACTTGTGTAGACAACTTTTTGGACAAAGGCAACCATTGCCTTAGTGGATTACAACCAACGGTTCTACTTTATGTGTTGTCCTAAATGCAAAAAAAGCACTGGATCAAATCCAGGAGATGCTTTTACGTGCAACTACTGTTCTGTTCGGAATATTGTACCTATCCCAAGGTATTAAAGTCTCTTTAACCATGTATATATATCTGACTGTGTGTATTTGTGTATGTGTATAATATGTATATGTATGTATACACGTGTGTGTGAGATGAATTTTTTGCTTTAAATTCAATAAAAAATACTGACATGCGAAACAAATAGGTGCTTTGTTAAGCTTCAGCTCTCTGATGATACTGGTGAAATAAGTGCTTTCGCTTATGGCGATGTGGCGGAAGATATTCTAAACTGTACTACAATTCAATTGATGGACACCCTTGCAGCTGTACGATCATTTCCAATTTAGTCTTACTAAAATGCACTAATTTATTTCTCAGTTCTTATTGCCTATTTGCCTGCAACAATATACATACTTAGACCTGATTTAATTGTATGATATCTTTTCATGTTAACTGATCAAACAGGAAAATCAAGAGGCTGTCAAATCTGTTGCTACTGTGGAGCTTGGTGTAGTAAAGTTGATTCAACTGAAGATCACTCAGAACCACTTTGAGCACAACAGTGCCAAACGATTCAATATCTATGAAACTCATTTGCTCCTTGGGGAAGATAAAATTTCAGACCTTGGTGAAGGAGAACTGAAGGTGGAGGCTGTTCAGCCCGCTGCTTCTGTGGCATCAGCTTCAACAGATGTTCCATCTGTACCAGTAAAATCTCAGGAAAATATTGAAGGTGGCCTAAAAGAGGTCCCTGTTCAGACCAACAAATCTGATGCATCAGTTACTGTGGAACCCCACTTTGTGCCTGAAATACGTGACTCTGGAACTGATCTATCCTTCTCTGCAGCAAACAAGCCTGAAGTTATGGAAAATTCGAACCCTGTGAGCCCAGATGGTGACTAAAAAATTGCTCTTTTATTACTTCCTTCTAAAACACTCCACTTTTTTCCTTTTTGGGTTCTAAAGTTGGTGTATGAAATCTGAAATCTGATGCTTCTTTTGTTAACAGCCTTTTGCCCTCTCATGGAGAGAGTGGTAGCTTCATATAGTACACTACTTACAGCAAATATATATATGCTAGCATAGTACTAGAAGAAGCTATTCATGTATCTTTGTAAGTAAACCTTAGTAGTGAAATAAAAGTGGAGTTTATTATGATAATCATATTTTAACTATGTGCATGAATGAACACAGATTGTAGCTCCATATGGTATGCAGATGATATGTTCTTTTGCTGCATCTGCTTTAAGCTTTATTTTGGTATGAAACTGTTGATTCAGTTAAAAATTTTAGTCGTTCGAACCACTTTGAGGTAGTTCGAGTCCTTTTTATTTTTTATGAAAGACCAGGTGATGGGGTTCGAATGCCTCAATGAAGAGGACTTTTTAGGGAGACAGGTCAAGTTAATTAATCCTAACAATAGATAAATAAGCAATAAATTTAAAGAAATGCAATGGAAACAATTATTATATAAATATAATCAATAATCAAATAAAATTGTTGCCAGTACGGTTCGAGCTAATCTCGTCCCCTTTGAAATTAACAGTGAATTTACTAATAATAATATAACCTCGAGACAGTGGAATAGACTTCACCCCTTGAGATAAATCTCGAGGATGACACTGGTGAGAAGAACCGCCTTCCTAGAATTCTCGACGAACCCGAACTTTCTTTCATGCAGTGTTGATTGTGGAATATTTGTATGTCTTTACATGGAGCATCTTGCAACCTTCACTGATATTCCCAGTAACTTTTCATTGGATTTTATAAGGAGTTACAGGCCTAAAATGGTTGACATTAGTTATAAAAAAGATACAGTGAAAATACATAGCATATTTAATAATCACGATGAAATAACTTAGTGTTTTTCATAAATTTTATATTCACGTTGAAATAACTTAGCATAGTGAAAACATATGAATTAGTGAATTTATAAAGTTTTATCCTAATGTGTTTTCACTGCCTTCAATCTTAATAATAACCCGTTACAATGTCAAATTTATATAACTACAACTGAAACAACATAACATTCACTGACCGGGTTGCACAAATGAGGTAACCTTTAGTGATCTTACAAAGAACAAGTATTCTCTAATAAGACAACACTCCATACAACAAAAAAAATTTTCCCAATGCTGACGTTCAATAACTACAGTGCACATACTTTGACACCTTCGTTTAGAACAGGGACACTTCACTGTAGCCATAGCCGTTCGTTTGATAGGATGCAATTGTAGCTTGTTTATCAATTCATTACATTCATCAAGAAGATTAAAACCAAATGTAGAAAATAGTGAAGTAAAGATTTCCGCTGCAGCTTCGCATCCACTCAAATGTGGCATTAATAAAAGCCACAATGCATACTGAACTCTTTTACTTTCTGATGAATACTGCATCAACTTACTCTCATTATATGCATCGTTTATCATAAGCAATCCTTCCGCCTCACTTAATTCAGTGAGAAAATATCGACTCTGTTCATATGAAATTCAATTCGTTACACATATAATGGATGCATAAATATCTTTATTTATGTGTGTTTATGTGTGTGTGTATGGATATAAATCATTCTACTATAAAGTTAAACTTGCATAAGGTATGCAAGGTAAGCTCCATATCTCCAATTTTAGAAGACAGTTCATAAAACTTATCACCGAATTACATGCTTTCACTCTTTATGTCATGCCCGCAAATAATCGCAGTGATCCAACAATTGGTTTTTCAAATAACTAGCGTTAAAAAAAAATTGTGATTTTTTGAATAACAAATAAGTTGCATATTTAAAAAACTAACCGTCAGATCACTACAATTTTTTACAGGCATGACATTCGGAGTGGGAGCATCTAATCCAAAGATCAATTTTACAAACAATCTTCTAAAATTGGAGATATGGAGTCGACTTTACATAAGGTTATGCAAGGTCGACCTTATAGTAGAATAATATATATCTATATATATATATATACCAAACAGTGACAAAAATATATTTCCCATAACAGTCTCAAAAAACTAAATCAACTACAACTGTATATTCATGAATATAATAAATATATAATAAAAAAACTTAGTTCTTTACAGATGCAACACGGACTAATCCCAACTTAAGGATTCTGCTCGATCCAAGCTAACTCAAGCATTCTACTAAAATAGAGGTATTCCCTGTTGCCAGTACACTTGTTGCAGCAAAACCCTTCAAACCAATACTGACGAGACACAACAGAGAGGCATTCACCACCACACTTATCTTCAACGCATTTACACTTAACTGGTGCCATATTATGGTGCATGATCGGATGAACAATTAGTGTATCCAACAGTTCTCTACAAAATGCTTGTAAATTAAAACGATGACTTGCTGCTAAGGAGCTATAAATTTGGAACGTGACTTCGCTTAGCTCTACGTATAGCCACATAAAAAGCCATAATGCATACTTAATCTCACTACAGACGGAATACGGACATTCTTCAGCAATTACGATATCATGTGCATCAGCAAGCATTCTTACTCCATGAGGAATTTGCCCCATTAGAAAACACTGACTCTACATGCACATACATAAATTGATTAAATATTCTCGAACAATCTACATTATATTTCTAAGATGAGAAAAATCGCATTCCTCTAAAAGCCCTTTCTTTATTGAACACCATTATAATTTTTTGTATTCATAACATGCATGAGATAAGTATTTAAAATAAAATAAACATTAAATCAACTTACTACGCCTGCTATATAGAGAGCATCTATGTTTCTAGCAGCTGCACATCTCTCGATAAAGGAACGGTAAGAAGCTAGGGAGTTGGTACTGAAAAAAGGTGCCTTCCGTAGATTAATATTTTTCAAATGACTCTCAGACAGCATAGACCTATTGAAATATTTACACCTGCACCATGATAATATATACTGATAATAGACTCAAAATAAATATAATTTAATTCATTAGAGCCATATAATCAAAAACATATCAAATATTAAATATTTATAAAGCAACTTACGTGCAACAAAGAAGACCAAATGATTTGTATCCATCACTGTCCACTAAAATTTTACGTAAAACACCATTTGTCACAACATCATCAGACAAATCCAGAAATTTGCCCATCTAAAAAAATAAAATAAAAAATATTGCATCCAATCTTACTGAATTAGGAAAACAAATTGAATGAAAAACATAAAAAATCTTACATACCTTCCAGATTTTAGAATCAGTCGCAGAGAAAAAAACTTAAGGAAACAAAAATGGAGACACAGTTTTTTATCTAATCTGATTCCGAAAGGCGGTGCACCAAATATATTCAATGACTTCTAAACTTATCCGAGAAGTAACAATTTTGAGTTGATCAAAATGTAGCTTCGATTTATAGAGAAGCAGCATTGTTACGTGGGCTCCTTCATTGTGATTCCACTATTGAGAGCTGCTTATTTAAAGCGTCGAGCTTTCATATGCCTTCGAGTCTTAGGCGGTTGTTTGCTACTGTCTTGGTGTATTGTAGTCCCGTGGACCCCAAAAAATTATTCCAACAATTTGTTGAGGCAATGTCTGAGGACTTTTTACAAAATCCACTTTTATTTGACTACTAAGGTTGAGTTACAATGGGACTTCGAACTAAGTTAGGGGTAAGAATTCAAGAAGAGCTCTCAAATAATCAAACAGAATATGAAGCTTTGATATTGGGGCTCGAAATTTTGAAAGAGATGAACGTCTCGAAGTTCTTCTGGTCAAAAGAAAAGCTGGCACCTGAGTACGCTTTCTTCATACATTTCCTCGGCAAGCAAAGCGGGGTATTGTGGAGGGGCTTTTGCTGCCAAACGGCACCGCTTCATTTGAGTATGCAGGAAACTTTGTTGCAAACGGTAGAGTGTGTTCACCTCAGTAGCAGCTTTTCGGTGGAGGGCAGGTCGTGGATCAAAATCATTTGAGTATGGAGGAAAGTTTGCTGCAAACGGTATGGTGTATTCCCCTCAGTAGCAGCTTTTCGGTAGAGGGCGGGTCGTGGATCGAGGTCTGGCTGCGAAACGATGCCGTCTAGATTGTGTATGGAGGAAGTTTTTTCTACAAAGGGTATGGGGTGTTCCTGTAAGCAGAAGCTTTTCGGTGGAGATAGCAAGCTTACATGCTATATATCTTCATCACTATGATTGAGTAAAATGAGTGCATTCATAATTCATCATGTTAGTACTGCATTGATTCTCTGCTGTGGTGTTCTCTTACTTACGTATCTTCTAATGTTTAATTAATACACACTTTCCAATTAAGAGAAGAGAAGAGAGGGAGGAAGGGAGGTTGCGCAACCAAAAATTCATGGTAAAGCACGATTTCTTTCGAGATAAGTTACATGTTTTTTTTTTTTTTTTTAGCTTCACACCTCAGATTCTAATAGCTGGTAGAGTCATAAATTATTATTAATGGTACCCTAAGGTTAGAGCACAAATATTCTGAAAAGTTGAGCAACTATTATTTAAGAAGAGCTCAACCAGAGTCATACTTTTATATATGATTTATGAAACCTGATATTCACCTTCAATTTGCCTAACTATTAATTGTGAATCTCCAAAAAACTCAACCTTCGAGACCTTCATCTCTTTCAAATTTTCGAGCCCCAATATCAAAGCTTCATATTCTGTTTGATTATTTGAGAGCTCTTCTTGAATTCTTACCCCTAACTTAGTTCGAAGTCCCATTGTAACTCAACCTTAGTAGTCGTAGTTCGAGACCTTTTTCCTTTTTATGAAAGACCAGGTGATAGGGTTCGAATGCCTCAATGAAGAGGACTTTTTAGGGAGACAGGTCAAGTTAATTAATCCTAACAATAGATAAATAAGCAATAAATTTAAAGAAATACAATGGAAACAATTATTATATAAATATAATCAATAATCAGAAAAAATGGTTGCCAGTACGGTTCGAGCTAATCTCGTCCCACTTTATTATGCCTCTTCATATAGATTCCTATTCATAGTTCCTACCATATTTTTTCAGGTGATGATACTGAGCATGGTGTCTCTTGCCAATCTACCAAATGATATATTAACTAAAGCAATTATCCCAAATTTGTTGTCTCAAGAACATGGTTACGTATCTTATGCACATCTGTGTCTCACGTAAGTTGTTTCTTAGTTCTTAACTTCATTTACACATGTTTTACATGTTCAACAAGGTATTTTCTGCCTACAAGTTCTTTCATCAAATGACCAGGTTCACGAATGTTTCTCATTTCTTAACTAAATTTACTTATACTTTATAAATTCAACAAGCTAATTTTTTTTTTTACTTCAAGCTGTAAGTACTTTAATCGGATGCCCTTGACTGAAGATGTACTGAAGCAAGTGAATTTTAATAAAGGAAAACTTTTCACAAATGCTGCGACTTCAAGCTATCGTGCTTTAATTGAAGCTTGCGCAGAAGCAGGGAATATAGATGCACAATACCTCTGTGGTGTTGTAAGATTTCTTTATTACACTCTATAATTTCATATACTAAAATTACTATTTCATGTCAATTAACTTAAAGTATTCCTTCAATTTAACTAATAAAATTATTGCAGAGCTACACATTCGTTGTAGGGAATGTACAACATGGACTATCAATTTTACGAAGAGCATACAATTGGTCCTTCACTTATGAAACTTGCTATGAGAAAGAAATTCGATATGCATTTGGTTTGGTCACTTTTATCGAACGCTCCAACTATACCGCGGGATTTGATGTGTTCAAACAATTATTTTCTGACATTGGGTACAATGTTGGATCTTATTGCTTCAAACTACTTCAATTACTTCTCTGGTCCACAACAAACTTGAATTACTTACCACAGTTTGCCTGCCACTGTACTTCTGAAGCCAATCAGTGCCATAACAAGTGTACAAAGGCTCTTCCTAGAACATTGTGGCTCTATCACCGATGTTGCGATGAATGTTTCGCTGTAAGAGAATATCACTACTTCAAACGGTTATTGTTTAACCAAGTAGGATAGTATTACATTTCACCCTATTTTGATAAAACTATATGTGAAATCTCTTTTGCAATATTTTGATAAAACTAGATGTAGCTTCACATACTAAAAAAAATACACTATACTGAAAGAAGCTGTTCGACTATATCTATGTTACGTGATTCCATTAAGTTACTCTTTTGAGCAACTATATGAAAAAAAAATGAGTATGGTTACACTTGCTTGAATGTGAATGAATGAATTAATGTATGTTTGATAATTCAATAATTTTCTTTTCATGCAACTCTGTATATTCCAACGGGCACGTGCAATCCTAGTAAAATCATAAGGTAAAGTTTTAGAATCTACAGGATTTAAACCGTTTACCTTTTTGGACAATTGCATCCAAAATACTAAATCATTCTTATGAAGATGGAAATTCCCAGTTCTTATGATAATCTGGCCCTTACTTTATCACCACCAATTCTGGCAATCAATTACTTCTTTTTTTTATAAAAAAAAAAAAAAAAAATTTAAAGGTAAGTAGATTACACACACACACACAAACCAAAGGCCCAGTCTCTGTTTATGTTACTTGTATATTGGTGCAGCTAATCTTCCTTGTTTGTGGGAACTTTCCATCTTCTAGGTATTCTTTCATCTCAATTCACGAGAGAGAGAGAGAGAGTGAGAGAGGAGTTCACTGGCGAGTTCAGTCCGGCGACGAGGAGAGAGAGAAAAGAAGGGAGAGAGAGAGAGTGAGAGAGGAGTTTGCTGTAGAGAAGGCATCGAGGAGAGAGAGTTTGAATAAGGGAGGCGTGCTGCAGCAGTAAAGTCCGAAAAGCTGAAAAGCTTTCCTTGAAAAGCGTGCTCCACATTGACTCATCTCATCCCTCCGTTTGATCGAATGCTCCATATTACTCACCGGATATAAGGATTTTTTTGCAAAAGTATGGTTTGACTAAAATTGTTTTACAGGAATAGGGCTGCTGCAAAAAAATTTACAAAAGTGCTTGTAGCCGCAACAGCGGCTTTAAATTTTCAATTTATTAAGAAGCCGTAATAGCGGCTTCAAAAAAATTCTTTTTTTTTTATAATTTTATTTATTTATGATAATTTCACGTTTCACAGTTTTTCACAGTCAGTTTTCTCAAAAACCAACCGTTAGATCACTTTGATTTTTGGCAGGCATGACATACATGATTGAAGTATTTAATCCGACGGTCAGTTTTCTAAAATTTGCACCCTAAGTGGCTCTACAAGAAAGCACCTGATGCAACAAGCATCGGGTGCACCTTATATTAGCACTTCTGATAAGTTATAGAGTAATATTTATAAAAAATCAATCGTTGGATCACTGTAATTTTTTGCAAATATGAAATTGATAAGAAATATGTTTAATTCAACGGTCAATTTTTCAAAATTTGTTCTCCATTCAAATATAGGCGCGCCACCTTGCAAATTGAATGCAGAACAAATCTTGAAAAATTGACCGTTTGAATTAAATATATTTCTTACCAAAGGCCCAGTCTCTGTTTATGTTACTTGTATATTGGTGCAACTAATCTTCCTTGTTTATGGGAACTTTCCATCTTCTAGGTATTCTTTCATCTCAATTCACGAGAGAGAGAGAGAGAGTGAGAGAGGAGTTCACTGGCGAGTTCAGTCCGGCGACGAGGAGAGAGAGAAAAGAAGGGAGAGAGAGAGAGTGAGAGAGGAGTTTGCTGTAGAGAAGGCAACGAGGAGAGAGAGTTTGAATAAGGGAGGCGTGCTAGCCTGTAGCAGTAAAGTCCGAAAAGCTGAAAAGCTTTCCTTGAAAAGCGTGCTCCACATTGACTCATCTCATCCCTCCGTTTGATCGAATGCCCCATATTACTCACCGGATATAAGAGCCGTGTGGCAGAATTTCTGTAATTATATATTTAGGGATACATACTATATGTGTCAAAAAAAAAATAAAAAATAAAACTTTTTAAAATATATATATATATATCCTAAATGAATTTAAGCCCTTGATATTAAGGATTACAGGTCACTACATCTCTCCGTCTCTTCTTCTTCTTCTTCAATCGATCTCTCTCTTTCAACCTTTTTCTTAAGCAAATTGCATGTGTACACCACCTGTATTCCGCTGACCTTTTCTCTCGCACACTGTTTTCTCAAGCAAAGTGCAATATACACCGCCTGTATTCTACTCTGTTTTCTCTAATGACGAATATTAAACACAAATATTTCTCAATTTCTAGTTGTATCATCCTCTTCCTCCATTTTACAATCTCCATCTATGCTAATTCTATGTCTCCTTACATCCCCATCGATAACATCGCCCTCAACTGTGGCACATCCTTCAACTCTAAGTCACTGGATGGCCGGAATTGGTTGGGTGATATGGGCTCAAAATTTGGTCCGCATGCACAATCCAATAGTACTACAGTACATCGCAAAGCTCTTTACCAAGCTACTGCAGTCGAAAAAGTTCCCTTCATGACTGCTCAGATGTCTGGCTCTCAATTCACCTACACATTCCGAATCACTGCTGGACCAAAATTTATTCGCTTATATTTCTATCCAGCTTTATACCCGGGTTTCGAAAGGTCTACAGCTGCCTTCTCCATCAAAGCCGGTCCCTACATCCTCCTTAGCGACTTCAGTCCTTCCGCCACTGGTGCTGCTTTAGGTTTGAATTCTTTTTTTAAAGAATTTGTCGTAAGTGTAGAAGAGAATCAACCATTGAACATAACCTTTGTTCCTTCTACAATTACTTCAGATGATGTGTATGTGTTTATCAACGGCATAGAGATTGTATCCATGCCCACTAATCTTTACTACACTGGCCTTCAAGATATAGGTGTTCCTCTCATAGGCCAAAAACATCTATATACCATCGACAATAACACTTCACTCGAGATGTTTCACCGGCTAAATGTGGGCGGTAATTCCCTTTCACCAATGCAAGATTCTGGAATATTCCGAAGGTGGTCTTATGATGGTCAGTATTTGATGAATCCCGGGGTTCTCCCATTTAATAAGAGTATCACAATCAAATACACGAATGCCACACCGCCATATATTGCACCGCAGGAAATCTACCAGACTGGTAGGTCAATGGGGCCAAACATAACAGAGAACTATGTGAAGAATGTTACATGGATTTTACCCGTTGATATGGGACTCCACTACTACCTGATTAGGCTTCATTTCTGCGAGTTTCAACCAGAGGTAACGAGGGTGAATGAAAGGGTGTTCCATATCTATATAAATAATTACACAGCCGAAGAACAAATGGATGTCATCGCTTGGAGTGGTGGCAATGGAATTCCAGTATATAGAGACTACGTTGTGATGATGGAACCTGGCAAGCGTTATCTTATTATAGCTCTACATCCCACAGTCGAGTCAAAACCTTTTTATCTTGATGCAATTCTAAATGGGGTAGAGGTGTTCAAATTGCAAAACTATTACTACGATGATGGTAATCTAGTTAGACCCAATCCTCAGCCTGCTATACCTAGTCCGATCACCACCAAGTCAAAGAAAACTAATACAACAAAATTAATGTTCATTGCGATCTGTGGGAGGGTGATGGTTCTGTTAGCAATACTCGCTCTATTGTGTTGCACTGTCTTTTTGAGATTTAAGAAGATGAAGGACCACAGCTCTTCCAGTGCTCCATCATGGCTGCAGTGTTGGTTTGATCCATACAAAGCTATGTCCTCCCGGTTAAAAACTGCTTCTTTGCCCAAAGAACTATGCCGGCGCTTCTCACTTGCAGAGGTCGGAACAGCCACCAACAACTTCCACGATTCTTTCATCATCGGCAAAGGCGGCTTTGGCAATGTATACAAAGGCTACATCGACGACACGATGGTTGCCATCAAGAGGTTGAATCCTGGGTCACGGCAGGGAGCCCATGAATTCAAGACTGAGATAAAGATGCTTTCACATCTCCGTTACCTTCATCTAGTCTCTCTTATTGGCTACTGCAATGATGAAGGTGAGATGATCCTTGTATATGATTACATGATCAATGGAACACTCCGTGATCATCTCTATGAAACCGACAAGGATCCTCTTCCCTGGAAACAGAGGCTTGAGATCTGCATAGGTGCTGCTAAAGGGCTGCACTATCTTCATACTGGTGCGGAGCACACAATCATTCATAGAGACGTGAAGAGCAGCAACATATTGTTGGACCAAAAATGGGTTGCCAAGGTCTCGGATTTTGGGTTATCCAAGATGTGTCCTATTAGCAAGGCGAATACAGCTGTGAGTACATTGCTCAAGGGTACATGGGGGTATTTGGATCCGGAATATATAAAGCGTCGGCAATTGACTGAGAAATCTGACGTGTATTCATTTGGTGTAGTGTTGTTTGAGGTATTGTGTGCTAGGAAAGCAGTGAATCATGAGATTGATGATGATCAAGTGTGTCTAGCGTATTGGGTTCAAAAGTGTATTCGGAATCGAACCCTTGATAAGATCATTGATCCTTATCTGATGGGAACTATTGCACCAATTTGTTTGAAGAAATTTGTTGCAATCGCAGAGAGATGCCTACGAGATAAAGGAATAGAACGACCCACGATGAGTGATGTGGTGTGTGGCCTCGAGTTTGCGCTACAGCTACAGGAGACTGTAGATTCTGCAAATGATAATTTTGAGTTTAGTAGTGGAACTCAAACCGAATATATCTATGAAGAGATATCATTGGATACAGCCATTGCCACTTCTCAAAAAGATGTGATCTCGTGCGAATTGGATTCGAGGACCATGGGGACTAGTACAAGTGGACAGAGCTTTCCTAAATAATCTAATTCTGATAATTATGTGAGTACCATGAATACTAGTACACAGAGCTTTCCTAGTTCTAATTCTGATAGTTATGTGAAATCTGGGGAGGTATCCAAAGCCATAGCGTATCCAAATGAGTAATAAATTTGGAGATAATCCAAGAGATCGAGATTTCAAGTCTTTGCCACTTTTAGTATAATCAAAGCAGCAGCCTGAGTAATATTGGGGCTTGTTCATGTATAAATGTACGTGTGATTCAGATTGATATATACATTTTCTTATTATCGGGTAGGCATGTTTTCTAAACTATTCGTTGTAGAAGCAGAACCGGTATATACACCATGCATGTCATGTACATGGCCATGGGTACTAGAGGTATGCACGTTTATTTATTATGGATTAATCCAATATTGGATTTGAGTTGCATGGTGGACCTACATAGACTTTATTTTAATTTTTATATACATTGTTCTTTGGTAAATTACCAAGAAAGAAACAATGTCACTAATCAGTTATCAACCTTGCGACTAGATCTATTAAGTGCATGCTAATAGAAGTGTCAATTAGGGTGCAACGTATTCGGAACGGGTCAATTCGGGATTCGATCTGATCTAGTCAATTCGGACAGGATTGGAATTAGTTTGAATTGATTTCAGATTGGTCCCGGTCCAAGTTCTTTAATCCGAATTGAATTCGGACCGGTCCGCGGATTTGGCCTTTTGTAATCCAATCCGAATGTCCAATTCAAAATCCGATACTATTAAAATTTATTTATTATTATTATTATTATTATTATTATTATATGACTATATGCAACATACAATATTCTTTATGAGTTTTTGTAACATTAATTATAAATTTATAATACAATAGTATATATATATATATATATATATATATATATACTTGTTACCCTTTTTTTACACTATTATTATTTATTTGCATATAAAAATTTCAAATACTAATAAAAAAATTAAAGGGCTTGCTATTTTGATAAACCAACTGTTAGATTAGATATACCATTTATATAAGTCACGCATACAAAAAAATCGCAGTGATCTAACGGTTAGATTTTAAAATCTCTCAATATTAAAAATTTTGTTATTTGTTAATATCTGAGTATAATAATTTTCACAGTGACATTTTAAAAAACGACCGTTGGATGATATATTGTTCTGCTTATGTATCATGCATGCAAAAAATAAAGTTGATCAAAAGGTCTTTTTTTTTATATATAAAATACCACATTCTTGCTAAAAACAATAAGATTATATTTGAATGCACAATTTAGAACGTACATTTAGATGTTTTCTCAAAATCTAGCTATAGGATCTATGTGATTTTTAATTTGCATGCATAATGTGTATGCGTGGAACATTTTATTCAACAGTCAGTTTTTCAAAATACATAGCTATATGATCTATGTTGGATTTTGCAAAGCATGAGTAAGAACCAAATGCAAGAACCTTGAATATATATCATAAGAAAAACTACTTATGTTGGTTTCATCCAAGTTGTGTATCATATGGTTATTATCCATATTTTACAAAACCAAATATGGGGTTGGTATTTTGTGAAACCGGTCGTGGTATATATAAGATGTTCCACGTTTATACATTATGCATGCAAAAAATCACATAGATCTGACGGATTGTTTTTTAGAAAACAAACTCTTCTTTGGATGAAAATTTTTTTTTAAAAAAAAATTATGGGACTTTTTGGTATTATGTGGGTGTAAAAAATAAACATTTGTTATAGAGTTGGTTGAGTTGGGGTTAGTTTGGGTATTACAGAGGGTGTAAGTAGCAAAAATTATATTTTAAAATTTTATTAGTGAGTGTGAATAGCAAGTGGGTGGCACTAGCATTATAAATGGGTGGCAATAGAATCACCCTTATCTTTTGATCTGGTTGGTTCACGAATATTTTGAAAACTTAGAATTATTGACCTAAAATACCCTTGTATCAATGATATTGCATGGAATATCCAAATTGACTTGAAAATCCACGTGTTGGAATATTCGCTGAGAAAAATAAATTAGAAAAGTGATCAACCCCTTATATACGTAATCAAATTGACTCGAAAATCCACAACGTGAAATCTTCCCTGAAAAAGACAAATTAGGAAAATGAAGGAAAAGCAATGGAAAGGACAATTCTATACATACACACTTTTTCTCCTCCCTAGTGCATATGACCAACTTGGAACTGCTATTTCGAGAAATCGACTGTTGGATTTAATGCTCCACTTATATGTATCTTGAATGCAAAAAATTACATTGATCCAATGGTTAGTTTTTCAAAAAATAGACTTCGACGGTTATTCACAATTTTTTCATTATTGTTTACAATTTTTTTCAAAATTGTAAAAACATACCGACCATCAGATCAATGTGAATTTTTGCATTCTTGATTGATAAGTATAAATAGAACATCAAATCCAACGGTCGGTTTCTCGAAATAGTTGGTCATATGCACTAGGGAGGACAAAGAAGGAGGACAAAAAGGGAGGACGATTGGATTTTTCCCAATGGAATTGAAAGGATACATTTGATTAATGTTAGTGGTGGGAAGAGATAACGCTTCTTTGATTTTTCTTCGGGTAAAGTTTACAAGGATGGCCTCGAACACAGAGATGGAAATTTGCCCCATTCCTGTGGAAATCTGTGTCGCACCGTCTCTATAGGGGCGGGTTATTTTTGAATTTTTTGGGGTATGGGACGGGAATCACTACAAGAAAAATTGGTTTTAGCAACCAACATTTAGTAAGGATTGAAAAAATCCTTAATAAATGTTCCTTTAGTAAGGATTATTTATTGGTCATTGCTAAAAATTTAATAAATTTCAAAATCTCCTAATTGGTAATATCATTTAGTAAGGATCGTCCAATAATCCTAACTAAAAGTCATTTTTAGTAAGCATCATTAGATGACCCTAACTAAATGTCATTTTTTAGCACTAAAAATTGCCTAATTTTTTTTTTTTAAAAAAATTTCATTTTTTTAAAAATACATTAAAATATTATTAAATTCTAATTAACTAAAAATACTTTGTAAATAAAGTATTCAATAAATAATTAAAATACTTTGTAAAAAAAATACTAAAACTCTCTCTTTAAAAAAAAAAAAAATACTAATTAACTAATTAACTAA
>JAESVK010049501.1:0-12165 GCA_017140935.1 Hamamelis virginiana | reverse complement strand
TTTTTTTTTTTTTTTTTTTTTTTTTTTTTTTTTTTTTTTTTTAAGGGTATACTAGGCATACTCTATCTAGATGAGATTTGGGCCTAGCCTAATCCATAGAGATTGGTAAAACTGCCGCAAATCTCACTTTTCCGATAGCCAGGATGCCAAAATTCAATTCTAAAGACCTACAAAGGCATGTTCCTTGACCACCCTGCGGGTTAATATAGCACGGTTTATGAAGTCTGGCCATAATATTGATTGTGTTCATAATTTGACATTCATTTCCAGAAGGAAAGCTATAATTCTGGAAGAAATTGGTAAGCTTGGTGGAGGCTACAATCCACTGCTGCAAACCTCCTTGCCAGAAAAGTTCCGGACGACCCATCAGTTGAAACGGCAGAGTCGTCCCAGTCGTGGATTTGCTTTAGAGATTATCCATGTTTACTCTGGACAACCAGTGTTTTTGTACGAGTTCAGGCACTGGGGGTACATGGAGGGTCCTTTTAAAGGGTTATGCACGCACTGGAGAATTGGTACAAGTTTATGGGATGGCCAGTTTTGAGGTATATAATTAACCTATTATTACGTGTCTTTCTCTTATATGTAAAAACTGCTTGATTTTCTGAAAAGACATATATGTAATTAAATATTAATTATAACTCGTGCTAAAACAGTTGGATGAAGAAATGAAGATGATAAAAGTGGAGTTCTTTTATGACCCTGGAGAACTGCTAGCTTGGAGATCTTATGAAGGGTACGTAATGCTAGCACAAATAATTCTGCAGAAGATGCCCCATCAAGCTGCCCCATCAAGCTGCCCCTTCCTAAGGAACACGGTAATTTTCTTGACAAAACTAGTAAAAGATTGATGGGTGTTTTTATGATGAAAGACTAATATATATTGTTCAAGTCTCAGTATGGAGTTGCAAAAGAGCATAGCTCCTAGGCAATAAGCTGATGTAGTATTATATATTGGTTCTGGCTTGGTCTAGTCCAGTTGTTTCGGATTGGGGTGTAGGATTCTTAGTCTTGTTTTCGAGATCCCTTGCTACTTGCTAGCATATGATATATTATTTATTCTTTTGTTGTAGAAAAAAAAAAGTTATTGTACAGTAATAAATATACAAAATAATGTTGCCCAAATTCATGAGCTAGACATAATAAACATCTAAGAAGGTTGCACCAAAGCTTTTGTAACTGAGCAGTGATGGCATTGTATGGCTGGGGTGGGGGTAAAAGGATCCTGAACACAGTGGGTTTGAACGAGTTTATATATATATCATTTCATTTCATTTCCTCAAAAAATAAAAAATAAATATCATTCAAACTCATTTCAAGAAAATAACAGCACCGATTAATTTGTTTATTTATTTATATTGGAAGTACATGCATAACAGCCATAGCACTTCATTAATCAAGACCACTTTCAAGATCACATCTTCTTCAACCTACTCTGTTTCACTGCAAAATATGTACTATAGATCCTTTTTTTTTAATAGTTTTGAGTTTTGACTAATAGGTCCAAACAAAAAAGTACTCGCCCATGGGTTCCTTACATGTTACCATTAATTAATAGATAAAAGTCAAAATCCTTTTTTTTCAAGACTAAATTTCCCTCGTCATATTTAGTTTTGCTAATAATTCTTAATTTCTTTTTTTGAATCTTTCATATTTTATCTCAATTTCAAATTTGAATTATTTAGGAAGATTAGGAAGGCAATATTTTGTTTGTTTGTTTTTTCTTTTTTTATGTTTTTTTATTCAAAATTTGAATGAGGCGTATAAATACTAATATCGTTTGAGTGAACGTTTTCTAAACAAAATTTATATGTTCTATTCTCGATTTTATATGTTTTAGTTTGAGTTTGTGATTTTTCATCCCCAATTTATGTAATGAAATCTGAATGTATAAATTTCTGAAAAAACATAAAATCTATATGTTTAAGGGTTCAAATAATTTTATACCAAGATCCACAATCCAAAATCCTCAAACACCAAGCCAAATCCAAATACAAATACATTTGTGATTTTTTATCCCCAATATATATATATAAAATTTGAGATTTGAATGTATAAATTTCTGAAAAAGTATGAAATCTGGGAAAGACGACGAGATTACTATAAAATATGCTTAAGGGTTTAAACAACTTTATGTCATCCTTCTGCAGCCCAAGATCCTCAAACATCAAGTTAAATCCAAATGCATTTGCGATTTGTATTCCCAACATATGTAATGAAATTTGAATGTATAAATTTTTGAAAAAGCATGAAATTTATATGTATAGGGGTTTAAACAACTTTGTCATCTTATAACCTAAAATCCTTAAACATCAAGCCAAACCCAAATGTATTTTTTATTTTTTATGCCCGGTAAACATATGTAATGAAATCTGAATGTATAAATTTTTGAAAAAGCGTGAAATATACATGTTTAAGGATTTAAACAACTTTACGCTATCCCATGATCCAAAATCTCCAAACATCAAGCCAAAATCAAATGCGTTGGTGATTTTTTATTCCTAACATAAATGAGATCCGAATATATAAATTTCTAAAAAAATATATACCAAATTTATATGTTTGAGGGTTTAAAAGATCTAACATTTTTGGGTCAAGAAGTGTCAGAATTGGGTCAAGAACGGTCGTATAATCTCCGTACTTGCGCAATAGCATCACTGCATTATCCATTCTCCCAAATTCAATGTTGTTTATGTGGAATAATCGAAAAACTGAATGTATATATTGCATCCAGAAAAATCATTAGACATATACTATCCAATAAAATCAAAATCATGTGGAGAAAATATAGGAGAATAACATGTTAGTATATGAAGAATAAAATCTCAAAAATAATGTAAATATATGAGATAATTGCTAATATCTAATATATTATCTTTCTATGAAAAATTCAAATTTGAAATTGAGATAAATAAGGAATGATTACAAAAGAAATATTGGATAATTAATAGGTAACAGACTCAAGCATAAAACATAAAGGGTTCTATACCAATAGGCCCTTGGTACAAGAGTGCTATACCAATAAGCCCCTGCCTTTTTTGATGATACTTGTATCTGTGAAAGTTGATTAAAATGGACAAAAATACCCTTTCATTAACAGGATATTATCCAATATTATCCACTATTATCAGAAAATCAACTTAACAGAATATTATCCAATATTATCTCCATGAATCAAGGAATATTTCAAATATTGAAATTCATTTACAAAGGAAAGTCTATCCTAATCAACTTCCCTAAAATCAATGGATTATATCAAGATAAAATTAAGGGATTATTTCAAATATTGTGCCTCTAGCTATGCCCTTAGCGCTTATTCAATCTTGACTACTAGATATGGCTACGTATAAGCCATTCACTCTACGAACATGATTCCAACAAGATATATCTAGATCTCACATTATTTTTACAGAGATACTAGTATCTCTGTAAAATCATAGTCCATAGAAAAGAGAGAGTCACGACTCTCTACCCATAAAACACCCTCTCATTGTAAAACCTCCTTAACCAAAAAATGATAGAACATGTTACCAGAGAGTCATGACTCAATATACTAGTGTATCTGTAAAATCATAGTCCATAAAAAAGAGAGAGTCACGACTCTCTACCCATAAAACACCCTCTCATTGTAAGACCTCCTTAACCAAAAAATGATAGAACATGTTACCAGAGAGTCATGACTCAATATATAAATACACATAACTTTTTTGTAAATGACTCTCTGTAAATCTCACCACAACAAGTGAAGTTTTACAGAGATTCACGACTCTCTATAAATCTCACCACAACATGTGAAGAGATATATGACTCATAGTATAAAAAAATCCCAAAATAAGTGCAAACAACCATGTTAAAAATTCTAAAATAAGTACAAACAACCATGTTATAATAGCAAACAATCATCTTAAAAATCCAAAAATAAGTACTGAGATATATGACTCATAGTATAAAAAAATCATAACTTTTTTGTAAATTAAAATCAGGGATGCATGATTCATAAATATTTGAAAATATAGAGTGAAGTTTTACAGAGATCCATGACTCTCTGTAAATCTTGAGAAGAAGCATAAGCAGAAGCGGATCAAACAGTCCACAAAGAAAGTGAGTACTGGAAAACCAACCAACGGTGTTGCGAAGCGTAGAACTCCTCGCTCTGCACATGAGTTGCAGACGGCGTAGAACTCCTCGCTCGGCAACCTCGCTGGACGGCGTAGAAGAGTGTAGCAACTTTATATGATGTATATATCTATAATAGGTATAAGTCTAGGATGAAGATTTGGGCAAGAATTGATCCCAAGTTGATACGAGTACGTTCACAAGGATTTCAAGGATTTCAAAAGGATTTCAAAAGGATAT
The DNA here is from genome assembly GCA_017140935.1 of Hamamelis virginiana. Classification (NCBI taxonomy): domain Eukaryota; kingdom Viridiplantae; phylum Streptophyta; class Magnoliopsida; order Saxifragales; family Hamamelidaceae; genus Hamamelis; species Hamamelis virginiana. Next base: position 7,809 of record JAESVK010049501.1, on the reverse strand, counting down.
ATACGTTCACAATGATTTCAAAAGGATTTCAAGCTGCTGTACGTTCACAAGGATTTCAAAAGGATTTCAAATTCAAATAGGTTAGTTTCCTAAAATTTAGGATATATATAAATCATATAGGTTAGTATCCTAAAATTCAGCACCATCCAATCCGTGCAAAAGGATTTCAAATTCAAAGATAATGCTACGTTTAAATGCATTTAAGATATATATAAATCATATAGGTTAGTTTCCTAAAATTTAGGACATTAAATATGAAAATAGTTAAATAATTAAATCATAATTGAATATGTGAAGAGGGTATATTAGACAATTTATTGACATGGGTTGACTTTAAATTTGACTTAGAGGGGTCTATTGGTATAGGATCTTATGATTTGGACTTGATGATAATAAAAACTGTTTTCAGGGTCCTATTGATCATTTTCCCAAACATAAAATATGCTGAAATCAAATCGTGGGTATTTGTGACTTAAAAATACATAAAGTTGACTAGCGGCTATTAAAATTTGAATGTTAGGGATCTACTGGGTACGGTTAGTGAAAAAAATTAGGAATTTGTTGGATTCCAAGTATGATTTGAAGGACTTATCACTAAAAAAACCCTAAAATTTAGGGTTTTATACTAAAAGGACCTTGATATCATAGGCCTATACCAATAGGTCCCTCATTATATAGCAGATTCATGATCCGGTGCAATTTTAAAAAATTAGACAAAAATGCCCTTTTTATATATGCATTCAAATCGGCGCGCATTACACTCGACTTCAGTTTCCTTTAAACAAGCCGCGAATATAGGGGGGATGGTTTATTCGTGTTTGGGCATATCACGTTTCAAGAATTCAGGGAAAAGGGTTTGTAGGGTTTCAACCTTTGAAACAGCCGGCGACAATTCTCATTCGAACTAGCGTCTTCTCCGGCACGACGACGAGGCTTCTGACGGCTGCGAGGAAACCCAACACTGTAGTTCCGAAGGGCATGAAGGCTGTGACTGAGAAGCCATTCGATTTGATGTGTATCCATGTTTAATGAAATATGTATACATATATTTTGAAATAGTTTCTTGTTAGGTTTTTCTGTTTAACCCGATTATTTACATTATAGGGAACCTAAATTTTCTGTGGGATGGTAGGGGTCAAACATGTGAGTTTTAATTTTAAAGTGATTGGCAGTTTAGCAGTAGAATCACAAAACAGAGTAGTCGTGGGAAACAATAATTACCTGTGTTGTTTTGATATGTATACATGTTTGATGAAACATGTATTCATATATTTTGTTGGTAATTTTGTGGTTTGAGAGATGGATTGTGGCCACTTCACACAATTTTGAGTTTTTGGTGATTCGAGTACTGTAAATCTGCTTGCATAGTAGGGAGAGGAAGGGTGGTTGTGTTCAATTGCTTCCGAATAAGCAGAGGAAAGAGTTTCCATCCTTGCTCTGCTTTTCGCATCATTGGGTAAGTTATGTATAGATAAACATAATACTTTGCCCAAGATCTTCTTGTACTGAATCATACGGGCATGCCCTATTAAACTTTGTATACATGTACAAATGATGTATACATCTATATTTGATGTATACATGATTACTTTGTATGGCCTGTTTAAACGATGAGTTCGAGATGATAATTGAACGTAAAAACTGTGCATACATGTAAATATGCAAAAACTGTGTATACATTGGATGTATATTTGTTTATATTTGGTTCTTAGTTGTTTTAACTGACTATCTCATTTATACAAAAATCCCATGAATCAAAGCCGAAGCCTATATTTTTTTAAAATAAATAAATAAAAACACAATAAAGAAACATGTATACATGACTCTTTGAAAAATCACACACCACCCATGCTTCCACTACAATCTGCAGAAGGCAACCAAAAAAATAAATAAAAAGAGTCATGTACACATAACAGTCTCAACAAAGATTATTCTAAAAACCCAAGCCACACAAGACCCGGCCACTCCAACCCAATCAAGCCAAACAACACAAAAGAGTCATGTATAGGCTTATTTCCTCCGGCAATTACAATTTTTATTCCAAAATCATGTGATTGCAAAACACATAGCTAACTATGTATACACGATATATTAGCTTTATAAAAAAAAAAAAAAATTAATGAACAAAGCATAGAAAGGCTTTCGAACCATGTATACATGGTTCATGTATACATGGATTTCGAACCATGTATACTCCGACTGATGATGAAGCAAACAGAAAATAATCTTTAATCAAAATTCAAAATTCAAAAATAACTTACCATATCCAAACAATATTCAGCATTTAATTCTAATAAATAACATCAATCAATATGGTATAATAAACAACTTGCTAAAAATAAGGAAGGGGGTATAATAGACAAATAACATCAACAAGTTGACTTTAAATTTGACCTGTAGGGGGCAATTGGTATAGAATCATATTCATTGGACTACTTGATAAATAAGATCCTAGATAGGGTCCTATTGATCATTTTCCCTAAAATTTAAGGTTAGCATTAGAAAGATGAAATATACTTGTTCTCCTCACCAATGCGAAAAGTCATTTTTTGCCGTCCATATCCATTTCCTGGTTAGATGCAGGGAAAGTGGCTAGGAATTTTAGCTAGAAATTCTTTAATAGTGCTACATTCATTTTTTTGACTCAACCATTAAGGGCAGGCAAAATGGAATTAAATTGAAAAATGGGTACAATGTTGAAATTTTCAAAAATTAAAAAAGGGGTCAAGGCTGAAATTTTCAAAAAAAATAAAAATAAAAATAAGAAAATTAAGTGACCCTAAGTTGACACACAACAAAAGCGGTGACATGGCAAATTTTGGACTCATCCAAAACTTTATTTAAATTTAGCCCATCCAAATTTTTTGGATGGAGAAATTGCTACACCATTGGATCTCATTTTTCAACATTTATATGCAAAGAAAATGGATATAGATGGAAATTGCGCTCACCTTTTGTCTTAAAATATGACGAATTAACATTGAACCACCTAACTTCTTTCTTCTTTTATTTTTTTCATGACAATCTGAGCCTATCTTACCCTAGCCTCAACCCCCTAATTTTAGCGGCAAATGGTTATTGATATGTTTTATGTGTTTAAACTAAGATCTCTTATGTTGTACCAAGAAGATAAAAAAAAAAAACCTGAGATCTCTTATCTAAAATGGGAATACATGCCATTAACAACCCTCTCCAAATTAGTTGATGACTACTTTTTCAATATTAAGAAAAATAATTAAGATGAGAGAGAATAAGTTTGGTGAGGTCTACAATTATATTTTAAAAACAATGAAAGAAAGAAATTAATTTTGGAAAGAGAATGGAAAGTAAGTGGGACCCACGTGTATAAAGAATATAAAATCTTGAAAATCTTAATTTCATTTAATTAGTGGGACAAATGTTATATATGGTGCCTTATCGATCATTTTAAAGTGAGACAGAACTACTAAAAATGCAGAGAGAAAAGAATGAAGGAGAAAAGAGAATATAGGAGCAAAAAATTATTAGAGTGCCACTTCAAATGTACTGCATTATATATAATAAGATTAGTATAGATGTAACGAATAATTGGCCAAAAGTTCTATTTTAAGACTCTTTATTGTATAAAGTCCTTCCATAAGATTTTTTTTTTCTCAAAAGTCCCATTTTGAAATCTTATATTGCCTAAGGTCCTATTTGATTAAAATCCACCTTTTTTTAGGACAAAGTTGTCCTTGCCTCCATTGAGATTAGAAATGGTCCTCCTGTCCCACGATCCACAGGAAATAGAGAAGGAGACAAGAGAAGCCGATGAGCTCCTCGAATCGATGAGCTGCTGGCGAGCTCCATTCTCCTCCTTCTCCTTTTCTTCTTATTCTATCCTTCGTAGAGCTCTCTCGATTTTTAGGGCATTTCAGCATGAGCACAAATATGAGTTCACTGTGGCTCCGCCGGTGACAAAGAAAATGAGAGGGACTCTAGACACTATTGAAGAGAGGAACTCCATGCTCGCTGTAAAATGCATCTACTGTTGTGAAACGCATCAATTAGTGTAGATCAATTAATTGATGAGAGAAAGAGAGACATGCAGCCATGGCCGAAGATCTTGACGTTGCCGGAATGATTGCCGGCTGTAGGGGACTCAATTTGGGTTGATTTACCTAGTCGCCATTGGAGGGGAGAATGAAGATGAAGAAGAGGAGCAGCAGCAACAACAATTTCTCTATTCCGGCATGGAGGTTGCAACTCCATCTCGATGGTGGATTTGAGGTTCCGGTGACCTTTAAGGCATAATGAACTCCCATGGTTGGCTTCAGGAGCAACCAGATAAAGAACTTCGAGAGAACAGAAGCTTCCTACTACACAGAAACGACTTCCCACTACACAAACGAAATTTAGGTGTGATTTGTTCGTGTTTGTTTGGTTTTTGTAACAGAAGTGTTGCTGCCACAGGGAAGAAGAAAGTTGAAGTTGATATATAGAAATAGATAGAGAGACGAAGAGAGAGAGGGGAGTCTTACCGGAAAGTGATGGTTGCAGAGCAACTTCGTCGGCATTGTTGCAACTTCTTCCTTTCTTTCCCTTTCCACTTTCTTTTTCTCTTTTTTATTAAATCATTTTTTTTTAAATTTTTCTGATGCATGTAGTGAACTCGTTTTCAAGCATAGTGAATTGTGATTCCGGTGTAGTGAACTCGGGTTTTGGCGTAGTGAACTCCGAGATCTGGCATAGTGAACTCTAGATTGGGGTATGGGTGGTGTTGATGGTAGTTTGGAAAATGATGGATATTTTTTTCCAATTCATGCCAAAAGTCCTTTTAGCATAAGATCTTTTGAGAGAGGACTTTTGGTATGAAAATCTTATAAATGACCTTTTGCCAAATTCCCCGAGATATAATTAGTTTTCTAATGCATTGATTATGTTTAAAACAAAAACAAATTTGGTAAGGGCATGCACGTTTTATTGATGCATGTCATGAATTGAATTATTTCACATGTTTTGCGTGTAATTTTATAAATAAACAAGCCAAACACATGTTTAACTTCTTGCCTTTCTTGGGGTGTTTACATGCATACATGTATCTCTATAAAAGATAATTTTTTTTTTTTTTTTAAATGGCAATCACCGTCACAATTAAGAGTAAAAATTAAAATTAAAAATATTTCATAAGTTTTTATTAATTTATTATTTGATACCAATTATGATCATCTGATCTAATTTTTAAAATGATTCAATTTATGAAAATAGATTTATATCTTCAATATCATATGAATTTTAATTACTCTATTTAAACAAGCAAATTAATATTCCCTATTGACCCTTAAACTAGGGATGGCCCCATCCCAGCGGGGATCTGCCCCGCTCCGCCCCTATAGGGGCGAGTTATTTTTGAATTTTTCGGAATATGGGGAGGGGATTGGATTAAAAATATTTACTCCACCGGGGTACAGGACGATGATGGGTTTACAACGTCCCACCTTGTTACCCCGCCCAGCTCTGCGGGGATTCCCCATCCCCGCTTATATAAATTTTATATGATTCATAAATTATATTTTATATATTGTAGTATATAAAATATATAATTTAAATTATTAATGACCTCCTAACTTTTATGTCCCTCCCATCAATTTTAACATTTTTAACCTTTTTTTTTTTTTTAATAATATTGGTTAATTGATTTTCTCTCATCTCAGTGATCTCACTAACAATCTAACATTTTCTAACCATTCTTTTGTATTGTGTTAAGTTGATTAAATCTCTCTTTCTATTCTTATTCAAGTTGTGTCTTTGTTTAGGATGACATAATCGAATGTTGTTATAAGTTGCACTTTACACGTACAATTATGTTGTCTATGCGTAAGGTGATCTCTATAGTCTACAGTCTATTGAGAAAAACACAATATATATTTTGAAAAACTGCCCACTTCTTATAAATTACATACTCGCCTAAAATCAAAACGATCCAACGGTTATTTAACCAAAAAAACAAAACAAAACGTACTATTTAGATAAAAATTGTGACATTTTGAAGAATTAAAATATTATAATTTTTCATGAACATTTTCCATAAACTGACCGTTAGATCACTATGATTTTTTGCGAACATGAAATTCATAACAATTGTATTTAATCCAACGGTAAATTTTTCAAAAAAAAAAATTATACAATTAGTCCTACGCACAGCACCTTATTCATAATTTGATATGTGGTTTGTAAAACCAAATTAACCAATTTGGAATAGGTATTTTGATAAACTAACAATTAGATTAAATTTTATATGTGTACACATGACACATCATATATACAAAAAATCACATTGGTCAAACGATTAACTTAAAAAAAAAAAAAAAAAAAATCACTTGACACCTTATCCATAATTTGACATATGGTTTGTAAAACCAAATTAACTAATTTGGAATAGGTATTTTGATAAACTAACGATTGGATTAAATTTTATATGTGTACACATGACACATCATATATACAAAAAATCACATTGATCAAATGATTAATTTTAAAAAAAAAAAAATTATATTTTTGAGATGAACTACAAAAAACTATCGAAAATTGTTACATTTTTTTATAATTCATAATTCTTATTTTGAAAAATTAGCCTTTGCATCAATGTGATTTTGGGCATACATAATATATATAAGCAGAATATCTCATTCAATGATTAATTTTGAAAATATCTAATCTAACACTTGCTTTTTTAAGTGGATTCATTTGAGAAAATCGATAAAAAAAAATTATTTATTTTAAAAGTATATCACAATCAATAATCATTAAAAAATTATTTATTTTAAAAATATGTTATAATCAACATGTAATTTAATGGTTTAGACTCTTAAAATATAAGCTTTTTAATGGTGGTAATGGGTTCAAACCCTCTTAAAAATACATTTAGTACTTTATTTTTAAATTTATTATTAAAATAGCGGAACGTCAGGGACGATCACTTTTATAAATTACTAGACTCGGGGAGCAGAAGCAATGCATGTGTAAATTAATAAATAAATAATAAAAACTGAAAAATTGAAAATAAATTTAGTTAAGAAGGGTGAAATTAAAAATGTAAGATTAAATTAATATTATTTTTGGGGTTACGTGGTGAGATTGAACTCTGGATCTGCGTCACTTACTGCGTACGTTGGTCAGAAAAACTGAGACCATCATTGACATTTGAAATTATATTAAATGATAGGAACAATAATTAAATTATGTTCATATTGAAGACTTTCTGTGGCTTGAAACTCAGAATATTCTAATCAAATTTGGGAATGAATGGTTATATATATATATATATATATATATAGGAATTCTATTAAGCGGTCGACCGCACTTAGCTTGCACACGGCCCTCATGAAACGCGGCGTTTGGAGCTTAAATTTCAAAATGTTCTTAGAAGCTGAAATTTCGTGAGAGCCTGAACCCCCAAATTTCGAAACTCCATTTCGCCAAACCCAGTTCGCAGCTCAGACCAAGGCCGACGGCGACCCTCTTTGGCGACGGCGACCCTCAGTCCGGCGTCCCTCCCTTCGGCGAGACCCTCCCTCCGGCGACGCAGCAGTGAGCAGCTACCTCTCTGCGTGTAGTTGTCTCGCGCGATCCCGAGGCTCTCTGCAGAAACGGCGATTGGTTCAGTCCGGCGACTCCCTTCCGACGGTCGATTCACTCCGGCGAGGTGAGCTCTCAAACCCTATCTCCCTCTTCACCATCTTCTTCCTTTTCTTCTCTTCTGTTTGATATTAGGGCTTTGATTTTGAAAATTTGTGAAATATGAGATTTTGTTTGATTGAGTGTAAAATTTGTTTGATAGAGTGTAAAATT
>JAESVK010049491.1:0-10968 GCA_017140935.1 Hamamelis virginiana | reverse complement strand
GTTTTTTTTTTTTTTTTTTTTAAAGAAGATTTTGAATTTTGCAGTTCAATATACCTAATCTTCGTGTCGGAACCCTAGATACTCTCCTCGCCCTCAGCGACGATCTCTTTAAGGTAATTTTTGCTATCTCATGTATGTTTGTATGGTTGAGATTTTGAGAATTTGGTATTCCATGGATGTGCAGTCAAATATCTTTGTGGAAGGAGTTTCTCACAAGATCAGGCGACAGATTGAGGAATTGGATAAGGTATCGGGTGTTGAGAGCAATGCACTGACCGTTGATGGAGTTCCTGTTGATTCATACCTTACCAGGTATACATATGACTGTTTAGGGATTAAGGGGTGTGAATATAGAATTGGGTTTTGATAGTTGAGTAATTTTTTGTGTTATGTGAACTGAATTTTGGTTTTTACGATTGAAGATTTGTTTGGGATGAAGCCAAGTACCCAACGATGTCACCTCTCAGAGAGATTGTAGATAGCATTCTTGCTCAAGTAGCAAGGATTGAGGATGATTTCAAGGTGATGGACTTCTTCTTTTGTTGGTTTACTGTGTCTTTATATATACCTTGTATCCATTCTTTAAGGGCAGATAAACATATCTTAGATTATTAAGGGTTTCTATGGTTGTCCCATGTGAATTGAATTGTTTCATTGTGTATTGCATATAATTTTTTGAATAAATTCATCTTTATGAATGAGAAAATTCAATAGAATAGCAATCATCACCACAAATAGTTTTTAATATAAAAGCATTTCCTGAATTTCAAAAAATTTATTCTAGAACATCAACTACGGTGATGATTCTAACTTTTTTAAATGGTCCCATTCAAAAAGATGGGTTTACCTTCAATACCATATAAATCACAATGGATTCATTCAAACAATCAAACAAGCCATAGTTGTTTTATAGTAAACGATCAGTTCCCTGCATTGAAATTCCATATGCTTCATTAGTTGCTTTATAGGAAATTGAGATTGGGCTCATCTTCTTTCTTAGCTGGATGATTCATAGTGGAGCGGGCTCAGTATTCTAACCGTTGGCTGGGTGGCTGGTTAAGTAAAACGGAAGGAATGAGTTTCGTAAAAGACAAAATTAAAGAGGAAAAAAAATGGTCACTTCTTTATGAAATCATTGACGGGTTCCCACCCTTGCCACTTTGGTTGTCTGAGTATATTCCGGCAATTAGATAGCATGTATCAGCTTATTTATTTAGTTTGTCTTCCGTAGATCAAAGTGGTGTATTTAGGATTAAAACCTTTGCATCTTTTGTCAGGTGCGTGTTGCTGAGTATAACAATGTTCGCAGTCAGCTTAATGCTATAAAACGAAAGCAAAGTGGAAGGTGTGAGCATGGTTAAGGTCTGATTGTAGTCATGCAAGAATGTCTTTATCTTAGTTTCTTAGCTGACCAACCTCTCTTCTTATTTCAGTTTAGCCGTTCGTGATCTCTCCGATCTAGTAAAACCAGAGGACATTATTAACTCAGAACATTTAGTGACACTCCTTGCAGTTGTTCCCAAGTATTCACAGAAGGATTGGTTATTAAACTATGAAACATTGACTAGCTATGTGGTGAGAACTAGTTTTCTAGTTAAAATTTCTAAGTTTGGCAAGTTACAGCCCTGGGGATATTATCTGCAGCGGGGTGGTGCTTGGAAATGCTACGTTGCTGACCAATTCACACTATTTGAATTTACATTGTTCTGTATTCCGTTTTATTGTGGACTTCCTGCTTCAATCTAATTAATTAAGCTAAGCTTTTTCAGGTCCCCAGGTCCTCCAAGAAGTTGTACGAGGACAATGAATATGCTCTTTACACAGTGACACTATTTCGTCGTGTTGCTGACAATTTCAAAATAATTGCACGTGAAAGAGGATTTCAAGTAAGTTTGTTGTTCAAGTTACACATTTTTTGAAACAAGGATGTTGCAAGATAATTTTACATCATGGTTTATATTATCCGAAATTTACTTTCTGGTGTTCTCAAGTGGAATGAGTACAAAATGCAAAATACATGAATAATCTGAAACAAATTGTGTTGAAATTTAAATTTAATGTTGTATTTGTTGCGAGAGTCTACTTTATGAGTCTGATTGATTCATCATGTGATTCAGATTCGTGATTTTGAGTATAGTCCTGAGGCACAAGAGAGTCGGAAGCGGGAGATAGAAAAATTGATGCAAGATCAGGAAACATTGAGAAGTTCTCTTTTGCAATGGTGCTACACCAGTTATGGAGAGGTATTTTAATTTTAATTTTTCATTTTTGTTTTGTTTTGTTTTTTTGGGTATTTGGTTTTTATTTTTTTAATCACAAGTTAGTTTGAGCATGAAGCTTTATTTTTATATTCAATGTCGGACCATCATTGTGTTTTGCAATGGACAAACTTATGTTAGGGGAACCCATCTTTCTATTTGATTTTGAAAAAAATGATTTTTCTGTCATAATGAGAAGCTGACCTAGTAATTTCCTTCGTAAAAGTTTCTGATGATGGTTTTGTGATTGGGTCATTAACAATTATAAGGTTTTGGGCAGTACTTTGTTAGTTGAAAATTAAAATGGCTATCCTTCGATGGTCTTTTTATTTTTCCTCTTGTTGGTGGGTGGGTGGGGATTTTGGGTTGCTTTCATTGGATACCAGAATCTGTAACGATCTATTCATGTTAAGAGGCTTTCAATATAGGGACAAGCTACCCTTTTCCCAACTATCTGTGCTGAGTTCACATAGAAAGGTTTTTTAACATTGCTACTGATTAATCCAATTCTTTGTGGCCTTTCAAACCAAGTTGCCTTATTGATTGTATGGTTGTAAAGCACCTAGTTTTTGATAAAAATTCTAGCAAATTGCATATTTGCAACCATCTAATTGATGCAAGTGCATTGATCTACAACTATCTTTTTGCATGTCCTCTCTTTTCCTTATTCCAGTTTGCTTTCTTGTGCAGGTTTTCAGCTCCTGGATGCACTTTTCTGCTGTGCGTGTATTTACAGAGAGCATTTTAAGATACGGTTTGCCGCCGTCTTTCTTGGTGAATACACTTTCCAGATTTTCACATTACGTCTTGGCTTTCCAACCAAATCATCTGCTTACTCGACTAAGAATTGGTTATTGAGGTGATTTCAGGCATGCGTTTTAGCTCCATCTGTGAAACGTGAGAAGAAAGTACGCTCAATCCTTGAAGGACTGTGCAATATTCCAAACAGGCAAGTTAATGAACATTGATATGTTTTATGGCATTAGGTGGATGAATCTCATTAACTGCTGATGATAATAAAGTCAAGATGAAGTAGATTGTCTTAACTACTTGGGCCCTATATACCTGGTGTAAATGTATATGAATACAAGACCGGGTGTCAAGTTTCCTTTGAAATATTATATGAAAGACATTGACCCAATTGGATGGGGTATTAAGAAGGGTCCATCACATCGCTAAGTTCTAAAATGTATTTTCAGGAAATTACTTCGTAAGAACTATTTACCATGTAATGATGGCTAATGAAACGTAAAGTTCAATCTCAGAGTACAAGTACAGCTGTGGAATTCTCCTTATTCTGTTATTAATTCTCAGATTATAGATTTTTTTTACTTAAAGTGCTGAGAAAGATAGAAGCAATGGAATTCTGTAAATTTACAACTATTTGGGGTTGTAACTGTTGTAGGATTCCAATTTTTCTTTTCTATTGTCTCTGTCTTTTTGGCAACCAAATAGATCCTAAAGTATACGGTTCAGTTTGATTGCATTCCTAACTTATTCATGCATTCCCGACCATTTCAACTTGTTCCAGAGGTCACTCATGCTTTTATATTTCCACCGATTTGCATTGCTTTTCCCCATGATTTATTCTTAAATTCTTACCAGATGTTGTTAAAACATTGATTTCTATACTCTTGCGTTATTTTTCTGATTAATTCCTGGTTTCCAAATTATTCAAACGCTAAAGAATCACCATGTCAAGTACTTCATGAAATTTTTTGGTTAATTTTTCTTGATATTGCCCTTTAAATATTTTTATGCAGCACATACTGGAAATCCGAAGATGAAGTGGGAGGGGTGGCTGGTCTAGGTGGTGATGCTGATGCATTTCCACATGTTTTCTTCACGATCAATCTTGTTTGATCCACGCTCAGTTCCAGTTCCAGTTCCAGGCTGTTTCAAATCCCAAGTCAGAGGATTCCTCTTGACTGCAATTACAACGGTCGGGAATATAAATACTGTATATTAGCATTAATTTGCCCAATTCTTTGGTTGTTTGTTTATATTTGCAACAATAGGGAGCTTTAGTTAGGGTTTGGTGCTTTGTGGGGAAGATCAAACCAATTGGAACTTATTCTAAATAGAGAGGTGTAAAATTTTGACTGTTATTTGCATTTATAAAGCATGATACTAATGCTTTAGGTATACCACTCTTTAATTATAGTATGAATTGCCAATGTGATGCTTTTTTTTTATATATATAATTTTTTTGGGAAAATTACAGTTTGACCCATAGTTATCAGAACCGGACCGGACATCGACCCGGACAAGAGGCCGGGTGGTCGGGTTACTGGTTCAACCACCAGGTCAACAGTCGGACCGCTTAATTATAAAATATATATTATTTTAAATATATTTGAGATTTTTACAAGTATATGAATGTAATAAGGTTATATATGTTATATATTGTATTATAATAATAGTAAGGTATAGTTTAGTGGTAAAGGCTCCCATCCTCTTTTGAAGAAGTTGGGAGTTCAAATCACAAGGAATGCAACTTTCATTATAAAAATTTTGAATTAATTAATTGATCGGTTCAACTGGTTAGCCCGGCCGGTTAACACCGGTTCAGGTGGGTTGATTACTTATCCGGTCCAATTACCAACCCAAACCGGTTAGGGATCCGGTTCACTGGTCCGACAGGTCGGGCTGGTTCGGTTCTGATAACTATAGTTTGACCTCCTTTATTATAGGTCAAAAATACTTTGCACTCTTGTACTTTCAATTGTAACACATTGATCCCTATAGGATTGATTTATGACACTGAGCACTCTTTTGTTCGTTAGTCGTTTGTTTATTTGATTGGAAAATAATGTTAGACTCGTTATTTTTTTATGCAGTATTTATACTACATTGTTAATGTGCCTACAAGCATATCATTGAAGTTTCATGATTTTTCTCAATATATTTTATTTATTATTAATTTTATTTACTGTATGGAGAAAATAATTCATAAAAATTATAAAATATATTGAGAAAAATCATCAAATTTCACCGATATATATAAGACATATTAGCAATCTAGAATAAATACTGTATAAAAAAATAAAAAATAATAATAATAAAAATGTCTAACACCATTTTTCGATCAAATAAACAAATGGCTAGTTGATAGAAGGGTGCAATTTGTCATATTTTAAAGATACATGGATCAATGTGTCACAATTGAAAGTATAAGAGTGCAAAGTATTTTTTTATCAATAGTACAGATAAGCAAACTGTAATTTTCCTTCTTTTTATTGTGTGTGTGTGTGTGTCTGTGCTTTGGCCTAAAATTCATTTTCCTAGTCCCGGACACATTTTGCTCTATAGTTTGAGATGCATTGTCCTCCAAAAAGCACGAACTCGTCCTCGGAGGTACCATGACAGTGTTAGACACAACCCCTCTTTTCTTTTTTGTCCCATCTTTTGTATTAATGCGTTGGGATCCTCTGTTAGCATTTTCTCTACTAGTATCTACTAGCATTTTAAGGAGAAGCTGACACCTCAAAATTGGCCAGATCCAATGGCTGCAATTTATGCACATACCAAAATGACCAAATTAAGCAACGTTTCACCAAGCGGATAGTTTAATGTCCGTCCTCTTTTTTTTTTGTTCTCCGAACTCATACCAATCAAAACGACCCCATATCGAGTTGGGCAAATTTTAGCTCCCCTAAAACTGTGTATGAAAATTATAACTTCTTGTTTGGCTGCAGAGAAAATGGATGGAAAAAAAAACTTCTGAAAATGCAATAATCTGTTCTGGCTTTGAATAAATAAAAACCTTAACTAAGCCCACGTTTGGATGGCTTGATATATATGAAATGGTGCATGCAAATGAGGATTATAGCTTAGATCACATTCCAGATTTTACTTGTGAAGAATGCCCGAACACTATTATAAAAAAATTAATAGAACGGCGTTAAGCCATCTACTTGGTGAAACACCGCTTAATTTGGTCATTTTTGTATGTGCATAAATTGCAGCCGCTAGATTTGTCAGGATTTGAGGTGTCAGCTTCTCCTTGAAACGCTAGTAGATGCTAGTAGAGGAAATGCTAGCAGAGGATCCCAACGCAACTATATCGACTAGGGTTATCAAAAATGATATAAAGGGTTGTTTGTTTTTATTAAAATAGGTGTTATTAATGCTACCTGTCATCCTCTTCTTTTGAAAAAAAAAAAAAAAAAAGCGCAATAATGGACATTGTTTAAATAAACAATAATGGCATGGAAGGGCGAAGGGTGATATACAGATTCCTCTCTTTATTTGGCTTTCGACCGAGTTCTTTAAACCCACACTATCACATCTACTGGATATTGATCAATTTATTCAGCTGATAGCTATCATAGTAGATGTTTTCTTGGTAATTAGGACTGCAAATGAACCAAGTCAAGTTGAGTTTTGGACTCCTCAAGTTTACCACTGTTCGGCAATTAGAAATGAATTCGTTTTTGAGTAATTAGAAAAGTTTGTGCTTAGTTTGGCTTGGCTTCCTTAACATATACAAACCGGTATCAATATAACATACAAACGAAATCAAGAAATTTTAATGAAACGAAATCAAGAAAGTTTGTTCAAACTTGATTCAATAAATTAATGAAGAAAAAAAATAGTGTTTTTGCTTAGTTCATATAACATACAAACGAAATCAAATACATATTTTATTCTGCTCAACTAATTTTAGTGTTAGTGAGTTTAGTGAATAGAATAGTACTCTACTCGAACTTAAACTCAACAAATTAATGAGCAAGCTTCAATCTCCAGCCAAATTATTCTTGCTTGTCTATGAAACTTGTTACCTTTGTTTAATTACCAAACAAATGAGTTGATTACTGAATCAACTCCACTATAAATCATCCCGTGAAAAATAAAAATGAAATGAAAATCTGGCCTGCTGAAAATAAATCCGACTAATTTTTTATTTCATTATTTGGTAAATGCAGCTTCTGTGTAAAAAAAAAAAAAAAAAAAAAAGATATAAATATTGATTTTTTTTCAAACAAACTGTAAGCTGATTTATTTAAAAGCGGAAATTACACTTTACTCCCTAAACTATAGGCCGTTTTAAAATTGAAATTGCCTCATGTGGTATGCAATGTTCCCCGAACTATAAAAAAAAATGTATATTCGGCGAACGGTGTCTAAATTGATGGCATTTGAATGTTTTACCCTCTTAATAATTATACCTTTTAAAAAAAAAAATTGAAAATTCTATACGGGTATGTCATTTTAGCTTCATCTCTCTGTCTCTCTTTGTTTTGAACTTTTGATCAGCAAAAAGAAAGTGATCCAACAAATTCAATACGGGTATGTCATTTTAGCTTCATCTCGACTGTGGCTGTGACGGTGGCAGAGGTGGTGCTGGCTGTACCTTCATCCTTCTTCTTGTTCTTCTCCATGGTCCATGCTCTATTAAGATGCCTCTTCAGTTGTTCATCTAAGCTCTTCAGATCAATCTGATCTGCCCTCACAAACCCATCACTCCTCTCCCCCATTTCTATATAAGCTTAGATCAATCTAAGCGCTCTCTCTCTCTCTCGAATCAGAAAAAAACCAAAGGAAGAAGTTTGAATTTTACAAAATAAAAATTAAAAATTAAAAACCAAGGGCATATTCATCCTAAGAGTACCAAAACTTAATCCCATGCGGGCCTTTCCGTCAGTCAAACCAACGGTCAACTGATAAAAGAGAACAATTTGTTACATTAAAATAGTTCAAAAAATACATTGCTTCAATCGATACTATATGAGAAAATAAAAAAGCCTATAATTTAAAGGGATAAAGTGTAAATTCCCCTTTTTGAAAATCAGAGAGAAGAAAGGTTGAACCTATTCCAATCTAACTTTCAGACTTTCTAAACAGGCCCCATGGTCGCAAACTTGCATGCAGGAAACATGGCGCTTGTGAGCTTTACATGCAACCATAAGTGACAAAATGAGGGTAAAAAAAAAAAAAAAACATCCACGATTAGTCATAACCTACTTAAGAAAGTTCAAAGAACAACAAAAAAGAAAAAGAAAATTGAGACCACCTAACAATGATGATGAAAACAGGCGTAATTCCCATGAATCTGCATAGCACAAAAAATATTAGATAATTCTGCATACACTTAACTGCAACTCAAGGTAAGTTAAGAGAGAAATTAGTATAAAATCCTTCACCGGGGCAGAATGCCAGAATCCTGACACTAATTTGAGATTTCACACGGAATCTAGCTACAAAAAAAGTTTTCAAGGATGAGACCAAAACCATCCTCCTGATTATCAAAATTTGTCAATAAGAGAAAAGTGGACACCAGTTTTTCGAATGCAAAAGAATACTTCCATCCTGCTAGTAAGCCATTTGAGCAGCTTCAGCAGTCATCTATCTTTATTGTTCCCTATGTAGATGTCTATCCCAGGTTCCATAAAAAACAAGACAATCTCTCTCCTGTCAATCATTCAACATTCTAAACCTTTGCAAGCTCAGTGGTAGCCGGGGTAGGAGCAGGAGTGACACCACCAGTGGTTGGCCTGAAGATCATATCACCCATCAGGAATTTAACTTAGTAACACTAGAACACAGAATCAATTTCCAGCGGAAGAGGGGTGGGATAAAATAAATAAATAAAAAGAATTACACAATCCACAGAGAGAGTGCAATTGCAGGAAGAACTTACAGCCCAACAAAAACTTTGAAAGCATCGTAGATTCCCCACTGGGCCCCAGTGAGGGTTCCAATCATGACAATACGGAGAGGAAGACCACGGGTAAAGAGACCCCACAGCCCTAGCTTCTTCACAGCCTGCAGAAACAAAAACCAAAAATATCAAAACACAATCGCGAGGTTATAGATGAATCTCAGAGTAGTTACAGGGAACCATGCTAAGCACTCACATCACCAACAGTTGCCCCCTTAGCATTGTTGAGGAAAGAGACGAGATTGTCGGCAGGATGAGACACAATAGCACAAAAAACACCAGCCACATATCCACCAGCAAAACTCACACCAAGCTGCAGGGATTTGCTGCACTGGTCCTTGGGTTTAGGGATTGCATGCTTGTACATCATCTCCACAATGGTCTCAAAAGATGCAAACTTCATCATTGTATCTGCGGGGAAAACACAAAACAATTTTGATCTCCTAAGATTACCAGCAATCACTAGTTTTGATACACAAGGGGAAAGCAAAGCACAACATCAACAGCAGACATTGGACGAAGGAAGCACAATAAATTTCATCATGCATTAAAATATTTGCTAGCATTCTAAAATGTTTAATGTACACCAATCCTTCTTATCCAGAAAACATTCAGGCTAGATGCTCAACATATATTTCAGGAAATGTCTGTTGCATATACCAATTATTTGCCCTGCGAAGTTGCTTAAGTATGCCATCTTCATTTCAATAATTTTGCATTCTCATCAGTTGACTTCTTTATTACTTGTTACTTATTGTTTATACTAGAAATTGAACATGCGACCCCGGTCGTTCGACCTAAACAAAGTGGGGAACATGTCCCTTCGATCTCGACCTTACCTCAGAAGGTCGCGGTTCTAGGACTTGTTCCTCTGAGACGGTCGCACTTGCTTCGCCCTTCCCTCCATATGGGGTAAGGCAAAAGTGGTGATCTACGTCGAACCTCCCGCTCATGACCAGGGCGTCGCAATGCTTAAGGCATTCGTCCCATGCCCTTTCCTGTGTAAAGGCCATGACTGGTTACCAATCCAAGGTCGAAGTATGGGGAATAGGACTGGTGGCTGGGACAGAAGAGCGTCAACGCGAAGGGACGCCCTCGCGAGGAGGCAGGGTCGCCCCTTCGTCTTGGCCAGGTCGATCTGACAACCCTAGGCAATGACACGTGGGTAATGCAATATATTCTCTCTCTCTGCATTTATTGACTTCCCGCCTCGGGCAGTGTGCGCCCATACAGTGCGGGCTATGGCCGCCATTGCAGGGCCTAGGTCGAGTACTACTGTGCTGAGACCTAGGGCGGCGGTGTCAACTGTACAAAATCAGTCAAATCATCCGCCTATTCTCATGATTGAAAATGGCAGGGAGCCAGGGTGCCGGCTTGGCTGCGCCCTGGCCTCCCTGTCAGTGATTTGACCCCTTTTGTACTCGCCTTCCTTCTCCTATAAAAGAGAGGGTATTAATCTCATTTAAGGCAAGAGGGAACAATCGAGGATAGGAAGAGAGGAAGAGAATTTATTACAGGGGTTATTCCTCACGATCTTAAGGTCGAGATCGCAAAGAATAACTCTCAAGTCGTGTTCAGAGGTTGATCAGCTTGACCTACTCTGTTCCCCTTTTTATATCCACCCCTATAAGTACTAAAGACCGCCATTTCACGGCAATCCTCACGATTGCAAGGACCCCCACGGTTTTCTTTGTAAACACTTATCAATACATAAAGCCATAAATTTATAGAATAAACAGAATTTTTCAAACAATATTAAAACAAACATATAAGATTATTAAGAACAAAAAGAAAGTAGATAAGGTTGATAAATATCAACCAATATTCTTGTGCAGTAAATAAATTAGACAAATAGCAGGCAATTTGGATGCCTCAACTTACATGGAATTTGGCGCCCCCAAAGTGGAACAATGCCCTTGTATAGCCTGCAAAGATTTGACAAAATTGGTTACCAATATTTTTCTAACATGCATTTGCTTATTATAGAAAAAGGAAAAACAGGACAAAATTTTAACAAGCATACCCCATAACTCCTTCTGATTTGAC
>JAESVK010049485.1:0-33679 GCA_017140935.1 Hamamelis virginiana | reverse complement strand
TCTCGTCATATGACAGGTGACAAATCCTTATTTGTTCACCTTGAGGAATGTAATGGAGGGACTGTCACTTTTGGTGATGGTAATAGATTAAACATTCAAGGTAAAGGGATTGTTGAATCTCATGGCTTTCCTAAGCTTGAAGATGTTCTTTTTGTTGATGGTCTTAAAGCTAATCTCATTAGCATTAGTCATCTTTGTGACAGTAATTTTTCAGTAAACTTCACTAAGGCTACATGTCGTGTCCTTGGTAAAGATGGGAAGTGTGTTCTTGAAGGAAAAAGAACAAGTGACAACTGTTATGGAATAGTTCCAAATGAGTCTCTAGTTTGTAATAGAGCCAAAGTTGATGAAGTTGAGCTTTGGCATCAACGTCTTGGTCACATAAATTTCAAAGATCTCTCAAAATTGTCAAAAAATGAAATTGTTAGAGGAGTTCCTAAGTTTGACAAAATTGAGGAAAGTGTATGTGGACCATGTCAAAAGGGCAAACAAATTAGAGTGTCTCATAAGAAAACAAGTGGTATTAACACATCTAGACCTCTAGAACTTGTTCATGTTGATCTCATGGGTCCAATGAGAACTGAAAGTTTAGGAGGAAAGAGATACATTTTTGTGATGGTTGATGATTTCTCTAGATTCTCTTGGGTAAAATTTTTGAGAGAAAAATCTGATTGTTTTGAAAACTTCAAAGCCTTGTGTAGGCAACTTCAAATTGAGAAAGGATGTACTATCAATCAAATCATTAGGTTAAGAAGTGATCATGGAAGGGAGTTTGAAAACACTGAGTTTAGTGAATTTTGTGACAGTGAGGGCATTAATCATGAATTTTCTGCCCCCAAAACACCTCAGCAAAATGGTGTTGTTGAAAGGAAAAACAGAGTCATTCAAGAAATGGCTCGTGTCATGCTTTTGAGCAAATCTTTAGCCAAACATTTTTGGGCTGAGGCTGTCAATACTGCTTGTCATATCATCAATAGAGTTTATGTGAGGCCTCACACCCAATGCTCTCCATATGAATTATGGAAAGGAAAGAAACCCAATTTGAAATATTTTAGAGTCTTTGGAAGTAAATGTTACATTCTTAGGGATAGAGAATCCTTAGGAAAATTTGACTCTAGGAGTGATGATGGTTTTCTTCTAGGATACTCCACTAACAGTCGTGCCTATAGAGTGTTCAATCTTAGGACATCTACTGTGATGGAGTCGATAAATGTGGTCATTGATGATTTGGTGAGCAAAGAAATTGACAAATCTGTAGATGTTGAAGATGAATCATTGAATGATCCTTGCTCTTCAAAATATGATATGGAGGTTGTTAATGTTCAAAGTGAAAGAAGTAGTGATGATCAAGGGACAACTTCTACACCTGTTGATGATTCAATTCCTTCAAACTCTTGGTCCAAAAGATATCATCCTAGTGAGAATATAGTGGGAAAACCTGAAGTTGGAGTTAGGACTAGGAGTCAAATTGAGAATGAGATGACATTTCTGAGTTATACCTCTAAGATTGAACCCAAAAATGTCAAAGAAGCCTTGCTTGATGAGGAATGGGTTCTTGCCATGCAAGAAGAGCTTCATCAGTTTGTCAAGAATGATGTTTGGGATTTAGTTCCTAGACCATCAAATAAGAATGTCATTGGAACTAAATGGATTTTTAAAAATAAGACTGATGAATCTGGTGTCATTGTTAGAAACAAGGCTAGGCTTGTTGCACAGGGATATACTCAGGAAGAAGGGATAGATTTTGATGAAACTTTTGCTCCTGTTGCTAGACTTGAGTCTGTCCGCTTGTTGTTATCTGTCGCATGTCATCTCAATTTCACTCTATTTCAAATGGATGTGAAAAGTGCATTCTTGAATGGATTTCTTCAAGAAGAAGTGTTTGTGGAACAACCTAAAGGGTTTGAAGATCCACATCATCCCACTCATGTCTACAAGCTGAAGAAAGCTTTGTATGGTCTCAAACAAGCTCCAAGAGCTTGGTATGAGAGGTTGACATCATACCTTCTAGAGAGGGGTTTCACTAGAGGAAGTGTGGATAAAACTTTGTTCATAAAATCTGTGCAAGGGTCAATTGTTGTTGCTCAAGTGTATGTTGATGATATTGTTTTTGGATCAACTTTGAATACACTTGCTCATAGCTTTTCTGAAGAGATGAAGAGAGAGTTTGAAATGAGCATGGTTGGTGAATTAACTTACTTCCTAGGGCTGCAAGTTAAACAAATGGATGATGGGATATTTGTTTCCCAATCCAAATATGCTAAGGAACTTGTCAAAAAGTTTGGACTTGAAAATGCTAAACATGCTAGGTCACCAATGAGCACTAGCACAAAACTTTCCAAGGATGAAAGTGGAAAGGATGTAGGTCAAACCTTATTTCGAAGCATGATAGGTAGCTTGCTCTACCTTACAGCTAGTAGACCTGACATTTCATACAGTGTTGGAGTTTGTGCTAGGTTCCAATCTAATCCTAAAGAGTCTCATCTTCATGCTGTCAAGCGAATCATTCGCTATGTGAATGGCACACAAGGTTATGGTCTTTGGTATTCTAGGGATACCAATCTTAATCTTGCTGCATATTCTGATGCCGACTGGGCTGGAAATGTAGCTGACAGGAAAAGCACCTCTGGAGGTTGCTTTTATGTTGGTAATTCCTTGGTTTCTTGGCACAGTAAGAAACAAAATTCCATTGCTCTGTCAACAGCTGAAGCTGAATACATTGCTGCTGGTGCATGCTGTGCACAATTGTTGTGGATGAAACAAATGTTGAGTGACTATGGAGTCAAGGATTCAAGTTTAGTTGTATTTTGTGACAATGAGAG
The DNA here is from genome assembly GCA_017140935.1 of Hamamelis virginiana. Lineage (NCBI taxonomy): Eukaryota > Viridiplantae > Streptophyta > Magnoliopsida > Saxifragales > Hamamelidaceae > Hamamelis > Hamamelis virginiana. The sequence goes on along the minus strand of JAESVK010049485.1, from coordinate 30,857 downwards.
TGCAATAAATATTTCCAAAAACCCTGTTCAGCACTCTAGAACCAAACATATTGACATAAGACATCATTTCATAAGAGACTTGGTTGAAAATAAAGTGCTGTCTATGCAATTTGTATCATCTACAAATCAACTTGCTGATCTTCTCACAAAACCTCTTGATAATGCTAGATTTGAATACTTGAGAACAGCTTTGGGGATTTGTATGATTGATTGAAGTTACTGGAATACAGGATACAAGCATGATAATCACTGAATATGAGTATATCTTGGTATTATCATGTGCATTTTATATCATCTCCTTATTGCATATTGTTCAATGTGATTGAATCTGAAAATCTTCTGCACTCTTGGTTTGATTATGTTGATTCTATGTTATAATTCTCATGATGTTTGGAATCAAATGGGATGATCATTATTCTATGTATTTGTGATATAGATTGACCCATAAGTAGTCTGAACTATCTTCTCTTCAAGTATCCACATCATCTTGGGTTATGGGATTTCTCTCTCTATACTTTCATTCCCAATCAATTTGGGTCATGGTTTAATTTGCCTCATATGTCCAATGAAAAGGAAACATACTCATGAATGGAAGAAGAGAATTGATCTTCTTGCAAATTCATTGTCTTAAAACCAACATATATTGAAGAGGAGAATTGATCCTATTTCAAATTCTGTGTGAAGAAATCCTATCTTGAAAAGCTGTCATGATTATGCTTAAAAGTTCTCCCTAAGATGCTTGATTTTCCCATTTCATGATCTTCATGTGTATTCTCTGGGATTCCATGTTCAGCCTTTTGATATCTTGATGAGAAGTTGGTCATCCTCACCTACTTGGTTTGACTTCTATATTCACAATCATTGCATAATTTTTCAAATCATCTTGAGTCTACATCATCTCATTTATACATGGCTATGAATTGATCTTACCATTGCACACACTCACTACTTTGGATTCTCATATTACAATATTAAATCTTGTGATGATGTCCTTTTTTGCATGATGATGGTGATCATTGTCTAATCATACTCATTTTGTTCATGTCTGTAGCCTAAATTTTCAGTTTCTTGCTACTTTGTCAAAGTGTTATGTCAATAGGTTTTGTTCATTGCTCAAATCGTGTTTGGTAATGCCTTTTGTTCATTGGTATACAATTATTCTTGAATCTAAGTCTCCATTCCTCAAATATTTTTGCTGATGAAACTGTTTTATATGCATTTTTCCCTTAGTGGATCGATCCACTGCTGGTCTGGATCGATCCAGAGTGCATCTCATGTTTTTCCCTGATGTATTGAAGGCTGTTGGATCGATCCAGCTCTTGCCTGGATCGATCTAAATCAATTTGGCTCATTTTTTCTCAAAACATGCTTTCTGTAAGTGGAAACTGGATCGATCCAGCTTCCCCTTGGATCGATCCAGCATGGTGTTTCAACTCATTTATCTCGCATACAGGCTTAGTGGATCGATCCAGCACCACCTTGGATCGATCCAGAGTTGGTTTCCCTTACCTTTGTCTTGTGCTCAGGCTTAGTGGATCGATCCAGTCCTCACTTGGATCGATCCAACTTCGAGGAATTTCATTTTTAGGGCCAATTTCAGCGTGCACTGTTCACTTTCTTCTCACTTTTTCAGTCTCTTAAGCTCTCTCTCTCCTCTGTATTCTCTGTTCAAAGGTTTTTTTCCCTCATTTCCCTCATTTTCTCACACTATGAGTACCTCTGTACTTGACATTATTGTTCTCTGCCTCGGATTCTTATGGGTTCGAGTGATTATCTTCACCATGGCTGGTGGTGAAGGCTCTAGGCATGGAGGCTCATCCTCCAAAGGAAAGGGCAAGGCCCCCGCTGCCAAAAAGAGGAAGAATGCTCCTCTCTCGCCTCACGAGCAAGCGGAACTTCCCAATCCTCTCACTGTTGAAGACCCACTGGACGAGGAACCCTCATTTGCCCATACCAAGCTCACTAAGGAGGAGGTTTATGAGCGGCGTCCCGTCATTTGTGAGCGTCAAGTAATCCCTAAGGGTATGACCGACACTCTCTTCATTCAAATGATTCAATTTCATAAGTTAGGTCGTTTCTTTGAGCCCATTAAGTTGTTTATCCCTTCGCTTGTCAAGAGTTTCTACATGGGTGTCCACACTGTGAACACCGACACCTGTGAGATTGTGTCTAGAGTTAGAGGGAAGTCTATCACTGTGACTCCACAGATGATAGCAGATTATTTGGATGTGCCCCTGCCTCCACCTAATTCTCAAGCCTTTTCTTTCGAAAATGACTCGAATGTGAGTGATGACATGCTTGTCCATTCTTTGTGTACCTCTGCCGGGTTAAAAAATGGAAAATTCATTCAAGGCAACCTCAAGGAAGAATTTCGTGCCTTGAACATCATTTTATGGTGGAATTTATTTCCCGGGGGTAGTCGAGTCCATTTTGAGCACTCCAAGGCTCGATTGTATTATGCCTTCATGAATGGAGCTGTTATCAACTTTCCGAAGCTCATTTGGGGTACCATTCGTGTTGTGGCTCAAGCTCATGAGGTCAAGACGGCCTTACCATATGGAGCCATGATCACTGAGTTTTGTAAGAAGCTAGGAGTGAAGACTTCTCCCTCGGACCGGCCCGAGAAGCCTACTCGGGGTCCCATTGATTTGGCGTGCATTAATCGCAGCCGTGGCCATACCTCTACTCCTGGAGGTGACTCTGATGAGGATGCTCCTGCTCCTGCTCCTGCTCCTGCTGCTGCTGCCTCTGATGCTCCACCGCCTGTTTATCCCATGACCATAGCTGGTCTTCATCAGCGCATTGCCGCTTTGGAGGTTAGTCAGGCTCGCACTGATGCGAAGATCGACCACCTTATTTCCCTCTTCACGAGTCAGCGTACTGATGCTGCCGGTGGTTCAGGCTCGGGGTATACTGCACCGTCCTCCCCTCATCTTGACGACAGTGGCCTTGGATTTGATCCATCCATCTTGTGATCCCTTTGTCCGTTTGTGACAAAAAGGGGGAGAGTTTTTGTAGTTTTTTGGGAGTTTTATGGGAGTTTTATGTTAGCTTGTTTGTAGGTTTGTTAGTTTTTAAGGTTGTTTGGTGGGTACATATTTTTTTGTAATCTTGACTGGGTTGTTTTGTTGAAAAGATCTGTTGTAATGAACTAATTGATGAAATGAACTGATTGTTGAACTTACCTTGAGTATCAATACAATTTGATGTTTTATGGATGTTGATGTTTTATGGATGTTTGTAGCATTGTTCTCGCTTGAATAGTTCATATTTTTGTCAATATGCTGCTTTACATATTCAGTTCATTTTATGCTGCATAAGGTTGTTTGTGAAGCATGTGCAGGTTTAACAGATCAAGATGGAAGTGAAATGTATGATTCCTCAGTCATGGTTGGTTTTAGTTTTGTTTTGTGTATATGATTGTACAAGTGAGGGGGAGTGAATCTTGTTTCAAGGTTTCTTAGATTCATTTTCCTGTTTTTCTTGTTTTATATTTTGTTTTGTCACGAAACTGCCAAAGGGGGAGATTGTTAGGTTTAGTGTTTGTGTGTTGGCTAGTTTCGTTTCAAAACTTGGTTTGGGATTGTACTCTTATAGATGTGTACTGATGATCTCAAGTGAAGCCGTGGCAAAATGATTCTATAACTTCATGGATTAGGATGGTAAGTGACCTAGTGACCTAAGGTTTGAACCTAGGAGGTTAGATTTCATCATATGCATGTTCAAACTTGTAAAAATCAGGGTTTATGTATACTTGGATCGATCCAAGGTTGATCTGGATCGATCCCATGGTTTGCAAATGTGAAAATCAGAAAGTTAGGAATGCTTGGATCGATCCAAGGTTTACCTGGATCGATCCACTGTTTGCACCTTCACAATACATGTTTTAAAGATCTTAAATTGGCCAAGTTGGATCGATCCAAGCCTTGGCTGGATCGATCCAGTTTCGAGTTAAACTTCTTACAGAATGGTTGTTTTTGGCCTAATTCAATTTGGATCGATCCAAGCCTTGCCTGGATCGATCCAAGTTCGTGCAAACCCTAATTTTACCTAATTTTAGCCCTGTTTTCTGATTGGTTACTGTGGTTACTATAAAAGGAATATTTCACTCGAGATTCAGTGACCTCAGCCGCCAGAAATCATTTCTATTCCTAGACCTATTTTGTTTCTTCACAAAATGGCTGTGGTTCTTCATTTCTAAATTGAGGATTAGCTTGAATATTGATCATTTGATGATGAACCTTCTTAGAATGGATTAGAAACCTTGGAAACCACATTTACATACATTGAGTGAGAATTATCTGTGGAGATAGGATCATTCTCATGGCTCTTGGATGAGGACATCAAGAGTGTGACTACTTGTGTAGTTGATGAGCAAGCTTTGAAGAAGGAGGACTCAATGGACTGAGTTGAGGAGATCTCAGTACACTAGGCCATGGGTTGGTGAGATAGAGTGTATGGTATAATCTCTGTAACTCTTCTTTCATAGTGGATTGCTCTTGTTCTCCCGTGGTTTTCTCCCGAAAGGGTTTCCACGTATATTGTGTGTTCAATCATTATTGTTGATGTGATTTCAAACTATCAAGAAGGATGGAATGATTCTTGTGTTCATGGATCCCTCTTGATAGTTAATTCATTCTGTGTACTTTGATATATAAGTGCCTTGAGTGTGACTGATTTATTTCATACTTGTTACTTGATTTTAAAAGTGTTGAAAATCGTGTGATCTAGTAGGGATTAGGTTTTTCAATTGGTATCAGAGCCTAATTCACTGTGATAGGCTTACACCTAGGTGATAAGGTCTCTAGATCATAATTTTCCTCTCCCATGGAGGAAGGAAATTCTGTCACACGTCCACCAAAGTTCGATGGATCAAATTATGCCTATTGGAAGGCTAGAATGAGGATATTTTTGAAATCACTAGATGAAAGGGTATGGGTTACTGTTGAGAGAGGTTGGACCCCTCCCACTATGAAAGTTGGTGAGGACACAATACCTAAACCCGCTGATTTATGGGAAAAGGAAGAACTAGAAAAAGCTAGTTGGAATAGTAGAGGGTTGAATGCTATTTGCAATGCCTTGACTGCTAGCGAATATCGTAGAATCATGATGTGTGAAACATCCAAGGAAGCATGGGATATTTTGAAAATAACTCATGAAGGTACCACCCTTGTCAAGAATTCAAAACTTCAAATGCTCACTTCTCAATTTGAAAGAATTTGCATGGAAGAAAATGAGACATTTTCAGAGTTTTATGCTAAGTTGAGTGACATTGTTAACTCCTCTTTTAATCTTGGTGAAAGAATTCCTGATTTTCAAGTTGTCAAAAAGATTTTGAGATCTCTTCCTGATCGGTTCCAACCTAAAATCACTGCTATTGAAGAGAGCAAAGACATAGGTTCAATTCGAGTGGATGAATTGGTTGGATCCATTCAAACATTTGAAATGAATCTAAAAGATTCAAAAACTAAAAACAAAGGTATTGCTCTATCTTCAATGAAGGAAGAGATTAAATCAATTGAAAATGGTCTTGATGTGAATGATGATGAACTTGCACTGTTTGTCAAACAATACAAAAAATATCTCAAAGCTAAACAAGGTTTTTCTAATCAAAATAAAAAGTTTGACAGAGGTCAAGGGACATCATCAGTAAAAGTTGACAATAGGAATTCAAAAACTGGAAAAGAATGTTTCAATTGTCACAAACCTGGTCATAGGGCTGCAGAATGTCCTGAAAAGAGAAGAAATCAAAACAAAGCTCATAATGCTACCTTGAGTGATAGTGATGAGGAGAATAATACCTCTCACGAGAATGAGTCTGAAAATGAGGAGGGTAATTTCACTGCATTTGTTGTGACCACAAATCCTATGTGTGAATCCACTTGTGTTCAAAAACCCCCAAGGTTGGAGAACATTAAGTTCATGTACTGGAAAATCAAGATGAAAATTTTTCTAGAATCCATTGATGTTAATGTGTGGAGAAGTGTGGAAATGGGTTGGTCACATCCCATGTTAAAAACTAATGGTGAACTCATCTTGAAACCTTTTGAAAATTGGAATCGGGATGAAATTGAATCTCAAAATTGGAATAAAATTGGTTTCAAATTTATATGTGAGGCTCTAAATGATCATGATCTTAAGCTAATTGAAAATTTTGAAACATCAAAACAAGCTTGGGATCATCTTGTGATTGTTTATGAGGGAAGCATATGTGAGAAAAATCATAGACTAAATAGTCTATTGAATCAATTTGATGTTATCAAGATGAGTGACCATGAAAGTTTTTGTAATTTCCATACAAAATTCTGTGACATTGTAAATTCATTGAATGACTTAGGAGAAAAAGTGGATGATTCAAAAATTGCTGACAAAATTGTGAAATCCTTGTCTTTTGAACTCTCTATGAAAGTTGTTGAGTTTGCTAATTGTCAAGATATAAATTCTATTGCTCTTAATGATCTTATTGGTGCTTGTATGTGTTTGGATAATCAATTGTCTGATGTTACTTCTGAAAATGAGTTGAAAGCTTTTGTTGTGTCTTTGGAAACACATGAGGTGTCATCCAACAAAAAGGATATAGATGACTTAGAGTTATTGCTAGGAGTGTCTAGTGATGAGTCTGAAAGTCTAGAGGATGATGAAACTGAGCTTCAAAAGGCCTATGATAACCTGTATGAAGAGGCATATCAACTGAAAAAGAAAAACGTGTCTTTGGCCTTGAAAGCCAAGTCTGATGAGAGTGAAATTGAGATACTCAAAGAAGAGCTGAAAAATCATGTGGTTCACATACAAGATGTGAAAACTGAAAAATTTGCTTTGAATGATAGACTTATTGTTTTGAAACAGGATAATGAATCTTGTGTGTCAAAAGTGAGTGAGTATCAAAAAGAAGTAAAGAGTCTTGAATCAAGACTCAAGTCAGAAATTGAGAGTAATAGTTGTTTGTGTTTGAAGATTAGAAATCTTGAAAAGGAATTGGAATTAGCAAATGAAACATTGTTGAAATTGTCCAATGGGAGTAAAAAATTGGATCACATTCTTAGCATTGGGAAGTCCTTTAGTGATAAATCTGGACTAGGCTATGTTGGACCATCTAGTGGTCCATCAACCTCAGGAACCAAGTTTGTTCCTTCTTCCAAGTCATCTCTTGAAAATGAGACTTTGCCTCAACCTAGTCATAAAAGGACTCACTTCAATCCAAATTCCTTCAAGAAGATTCCCACATGTCACTCTTGTGGTGTTGTAGGTCACATAAGACCTAATTGTCCTAGAAAAGGTAAAACCCAAGTGAAGAGTGTCCCTCAAAAGAAAGTGGTTTGTCATCACTGTGGTGTCATTGGTCATTCAAGACCAAATTGTTTCAAGTTGATGAATAGGGGTAGAGTTAGGCAATTCTCACCTACTTGTCATCATTGTGGAAAAGTTGGTCACATTAGACCAAATTGCTTTCTCCTTCACAAAAATCTTGAGTTGTCTAGACCAAGAAATGCCCCTAGGTTAAAAGTTGATTTGGGATCAAATAGAAAGCTACCTAAGGTGCATGAAGGTAAGACAGGAAATAGAGTTTGGGTAAGAAAGGAGAGTCTTAAATGCAATGTCGTGCACACTGCCTTGAGGGCAAAAGAGAGTAAACAGTGGTATTTTGATAGTGGTTGCTCTCGTCATATGACAGGTGACAAATCCTTATTTGTTCACCTTGAGGAGTGTAATGGAGGGACTGTCACTTTTGGTGATGGTAATAGATTAAACATTCAAGGTAAAGGGATTGTTGAATCTCATGGCTTTCCTAAGCTTGAAGATGTTCTTTTTGTTGATGGTCTTAAAGCTAATCTCATTAGCATTAGTCATCTTTGTGACAGTAATTTTTCAGTAAACTTCACTAAGGCTAAATGTCGTGTCCTTGGTAAAGATGGGAAGTGTGTTCTTGAAGGAAAAAGAACAAGTGACAACTGTTATGGAATAGTTCCAAATGAGTCTCTAGTTTGTAATAGAGCCAAAGTTGATGATGTTGAGCTTTGGCATCAACGTCTTGGTCACATAAATTTCAAAGATCTCTCAAAATTGTCAAAAAATGAAATTGTTAGAGGAGTTCCTAAGTTTGACAAAATTGAGGAAAGTGTATGTGGACCATGTCAAAAGGGCAAACAAATTAGAGTGTCTCATAAGAAAACAAGTGGTATTAACACATCTAGACCTCTAGAACTTGTTCATGTTGATCTCATGGGTCCAATGAGAACTGAAAGTTTAGGAGGAAAGAGATACATTTTTGTGATGGTTGATGATTTCTCTAGATTCTCTTGGGTAAAATTTTTGAGAGAAAAATCTGATTGTTTTGAAAACTTCAAAGCCTTGTGTAGGCAACTTCAAATTGAGAAAGGATGTACTATCAATCAAATCATTAGGTTAAGAAGTGATCATGGAAGGGAGTTTGAAAACACTGAGTTTAGTGAATTTTGTGACAGTGAGGGCATTAATCATGAATTTTCTGCCCCCAAAACACCTCAGCAAAATGGTGTTGTTGAAAGGAAAAACAGAGTCATTCAAGAAATGGCTCGTGTCATGCTTTTGAGCAAATCTTTAGCCAAACATTTTTGGGCTGAGGCTGTCAATACTGCTTGTCATATCATCAATAGAGTTTATGTGAGGCCTCACACCCAATGCTCTCCATATGAATTATGGAAAGGAAAGAAACCCAATTTGAAATATTTTAGAGTCTTTGGAAGTAAATGTTACATTCTTAGGGATAGAGAATCCTTAGGAAAATTTGACTATAGGAGTGATGATGGTTTTCTTCTAGGATACTCCACTAACAGTCGTGCCTATAGAGTGTTCAATCTTAGGACATCTACTGTGATGGAGTCGATAAATGTGGTCATTGATGATTTGGTGAGCAAAGAAATTGACAAATCTGTAGATGTTGAAGATGAATCATTGAATGATCCTTGCTCTTCAAAATATGATATGGAGGTTGTTAATGTTCAAAGTGAAAGAAGTAGTGATGATCAAGGGACAACTTCTATACCTGTTGATGATTCAATTCCTTCAAACTCTTGGTCCAAAAGATATCATCCTAGTGAGAATATAGTGGGAAAACCTGAAGTTGGAGTTAGGACTAGGAGTCAAATTGAGAATGAGATGACATTTCTGAGTTATACCTCTAAGATTGAACCCAAAAATGTCAAAGAAGCCTTGCTTGATGAGGAATGGGTTCTTGCCATGCAAGAAGAGCTTCATCAGTTTGTCAAGAATGATGTTTGGGATTTAGTTCCTAGACCATCAAATAAGAATGTCATTGGAACTAAATGGATTTTTAAAAATAAGACTGATGAATCTGGTGTCATTGTTAGAAACAAGGCTAGGCTTGTTGCACAGGGATATACTCAGGAAGAAGGGATAGATTTTGATGAAACTTTTGCTCCTGTTGCTAGACTTGAGTCTGTCCGCTTGTTGTTATCTGTCGCATGTCATCTCAATTTCACTCTATTTCAAATGGATGTGAAAAGTGCATTCTTGAATGGATTTCTTCAAGAAGAAGTGTTTGTGGAACAACCTAAAGGGTTTGAAGATCCACATCATCCCACTCATGTCTACAAGCTGAAGAAAGCTTTGTATGGTCTCAAACAAGCTCCAAGAGCTTGGTATGAGAGGTTGACATCATACCTTCTAGAGAGGGGTTTCACTAGAGGAAGTGTGGATAAAACTTTGTTCATAAAATCTGTGCAAGGGTCAATTGTTGTTGCTCAAGTGTATGTTGATGATATTGTTTTTGGATCAACTTTGAATACACTTGCTCATAGCTTTTCTGAAGAGATGAAGAGAGAGTTTGAAATGAGCATGGTTGGTGAATTAACTTACTTCCTAGGGCTGCAAGTTAAACAAATGGATGATGGGATATTTGTTTCCCAATCCAAATATGCTAAGGAACTTGTCAAAAAGTTTGGACTTGAATATGCTAAACATGCTAGGTCACCAATGAGCACTAGCACAAAACTTTCCAAGGATGAAAGTGGAAAGGATGTAGGTCAAACCTTATTTCGAAGCATGATAGGTAGCTTGCTCTACCTTACAGCTAGTAGACCTGACATTTCATACAGTGTTGGAGTTTGTGCTAGGTTCCAATCTAATCCTAAAGAGTCTCATCTTCATGCTGTCAAGCGAATCATTCGCTATGTGAATGGCACACAAGGTTATGGTCTTTGGTATTCTAGGGATACCAATCTTAATCTTGCTGCATATTCTGATGCCGACTGGGCTGGAAATGTGGCTGACAGGAAAAGCACCTCTGGAGGTTGCTTTTATGTTGGTAATTCCTTGGTTTCTTGGCACAGTAAGAAACAAAATTCCATTGCTCTGTCAACAGCTGAAGCTGAATACATTGCTGCTGGTGCATGCTGTGCACAATTGTTGTGGATGAAACAAATGTTGAGTGACTATGGAGTCAAGGATTCAAGTTTAGTTGTATTTTGTGACAATGAGAGTGCAATAAATATTTCCAAAAACCCTGTTCAGCACTCTAGAACCAAACATATTAACATAAGACATCATTTCATAAGAGACTTGGTTGAAAATAAAGTGCTGTCTATGCAATTTGTATCATTTACAAATCAACTTGCTGATCTTCTCACAAAACCTCTTGATAATGCTAGATTTGAATACTTGAGAACAGCTTTGGGGATTTGTATGATTGATTGAAGTTACTGGAATACAGGATACAAGCATGATAATCACTGAAGATGAGTATATCTTGGTATTATCATGTGCATTTTATATCATCTCCTTGTTGCATATTGTTCAATGTGATTGAATCTGAAAATCTTCTGCACTCTTGGTTTGATTATGTTGATTCTATGTTATAATTCTCATGATGTTTGGAATCAAATGGGATGATCATTATTCTATGTATTTGTGATATAGATTGACCCATAAGTAGTCTGAACTATCTTCTCTTCAAGTATCCACATCATCTTGGGTTATGGGATTTCTCTCTCTATACTTTCATTCCCAATCAATTTGGGTCATGGTTTAATTTGCCTCATATGTCCAATGAAAAGGAAACATACTCATGAATGGAAGAAGAGAATTGATCTTCTTGCAAATTCATTGTCTTAAAACCAACATATATTGAAGAGGAGAATTGATCCTACTTCAAATTCTGTGTGAAGAAATCCTATCTTGAAAAGCTGTCATGATTATGCTCAAAAGTTCTCCCTAAAATGCTTGATTTTCCCATTTCATGATCTTCATGTGTATTCTCTGGGATTCCATGTTCAGCCTTTTGATATCTTGATGAGAAGTTGGTCATCCTCACCTACTTGGTTTGACTTCTATATTCACAATCATTGCATAATTTTTCAAATCATCTTGAGTCTACATCATCTCATTTATACATGGCTATGAATTGATCTTACCATTGCACACACTCACTACTTTGGATTCTCATATTACAATATTCAATCTTGTGATGATGTCCTTTTTTGCATGATGATGGTGATCATTGTCTAATCATACTCATTTTGTTCATGTCTGTAGCCTAAATTTTCAGTTTCTTGCTACTTTGTCAAAGTGTTATGTCAATAGGTTTTGTTCATTGCTCAAATCGTGTTTGGTAATGCCTTTTGTTCATTGGTATACAATTATTCTTGAATCTAAGTCTCCATTCCTCAAATATTTTTGCTGATGAAACTGTTTTATATGCATTTTTCCCTTAGTGGATCGATCCACTGCTGGTCTGGATCGATCCAGAGTGCATCTCATGTTTTTCCCTGATGTATTGAAGGCTGTTGGATCGATCCAGCTCTTGCCTGGATCGATCTAAATCAATTTGGCTCATTTTTTCTCAAAACATGCTTTCTGTAAGTGGAAACTGGATCGATCCAGCTTTCCCTTGGATCGATCCAGCATGGTGTTTCAACTCATTTATCTCGCATACAGGCTTAGTGGATCGATCCCGCACCACCTTGGATTGATCCAGAGTTGGTTTCCCTTACCTTTGTCTTGTGCTCAGGCTTAGTGGATCGATCCAGTCCTCACTTGGATCGATCCAACTTCGAGGAATTTCATTTTTAGGGCCAATTTCAGCGTGCACTGTTCACTTTCTTCTCACTTTTTCAGTCTCTTAAGCTCTCTCTCTCCTCTGTATTCTCTGTTCAAAGGCTTTTTCCCTCATTTCCCTCATTTTCTCACACTATGAGTACCTCTGTACTTGACATTATTGTTCTCTGCCTCGGATTCTTATGGGTTCGAGTGATTATCTTCACCATGGCTGGTGGTGAAGGCTCTAGGCATGGAGGCTCATCCTCCAAAGGAAAGGGCAAGGCCCCCGCTGCCAAAAAGAGGAAGAATGCTCCTCTCTCGCCTCACGAGCAAGCGGAACTTCCCAATCCTCTCACTGTTGAAGACCCACTGGACGAGGAACCCTCATTTGCCCATACCAAGCTCACTAAGGAGGAGGTTTATGAGCGGCGTCCCGTCATTTGTGAGCGTCAAGTAATCCCTAAGGGTATGACAGACACTCTCTTCATTCAAATGATTCAATTCCATAAGTTAGGTCGTTTCTTTGAGCCTATTAAATTGTTTATTCCTTCGCTTGTCAAGAGTTTCTACATGGGTGTCCACACTGTGAACACCGACACCTGTGAGATTGTGTCTAGAGTTAGAGGGAAGTCTATCACTGTGACTCCACAGATGATAGCAGACTATTTGGATGTGCCCCTGCCCCCACCTAATTCTCAAGCTTTTTCTTTTGAAAATGACTCGAATGTGAGTGATGACATGCTTGTCCATTCTTTGTGTACCTCTGCCGGGTTAAAAAATGGAAAATTCATTCAAGGCAACCTCAAGGAAGAATTTCGTGCCTTGAACATAATTTTATGGTGGAATTTATTTCCCGGGGGTAGTCGAGTTCATTTTGAGCACTCCAAGGCTCGATTGTATTATGCATTCATGAATGGAGCTGTTATCAACTTTCCGAAGCTCATTTGGGGTACCATTCGTGTTGTGGCGCAAGCTCATGAGGTCAAGACGGCCTTACCATATGGAGCCATGATCACGGAGTTTTGTAAGAAGTTAGGAGTGAAGACTTCTCCCTCGGACCGGCCCGAGAAGCCTACTCGTGGTCCCATTGATTTGGCGTGCATTAATCGCAGCCGTGGTCATACCTCCGCTCCTGGAGGTGACTCTGATGAGGATGCTCCTGCTCCTGCTCCTGCTCCTGCTCCTGCTGCTGCTGCTGCCTCTGATGCTCCTCCTCCTGTTTATCCCATGACCATAGCTGGTCTTCATCAGCGCATTGCCGCTTTGGAGGTTAGTCAGGCTCGCACTGATGCGAAGATCGACCACCTCATTTCCCTCTTCACGAGTCAGCGTACTGATGCTGCCGGTGGTTCAGGCTCGGGGTATACTGCACCGTCCTCCCCTCACCTTGATGACAGCGGTCTTGGATTTGATCCATCCATATTGTGATCCCTTTGTCTGTTTGTGACAAAAAGGGGGAGAGTTTTTGAGAGTTTCTGTTTAGTTGTAGGTTTAGCTTGTTTGTAGGTTGTTAGCTTTTAAGGTTGTTTGGTGGGTAAATATGTATTTTGTAACCTTGACTGGGTTATTTTGTTGAAAAGATCTGTTGTAATGAACTCATTGATGAAATGAACTGATTGTTGAACTTACCTTGATTATCAATACAATTTGATGTTTTATGGATGTTGATGTTTTATGGATGTTTGTAACATTGTTCTCGCTTGAATAGTTCATATTTCTGTCAATATGTTACTTTACATATTCAGTTCATTTTATGTTCAGTTCATTTTATGCTGCATAAGGTTGTTTGTGAAGCATGTGCAGGTTTAACAGATCAAGATGGAAGTAAAATGTTTGATTCCTCAGTCATGGTTGGTTTTAGTTTTGTTTTGTGTATATGATTGTACAAGTGAGGGGGAGTGAATCTTGTTTCAAGGTTTCTTAGATTCATTTTCCTGTTTTTCTTGTTTTATATTTTGTTTTGTCACGAAACTGCCAAAGGGGGAGATTGTTAGGTTTAGTGTTTGTGTGTTGGCTAGTTTCGTTTCAAAACTTGGTTTGGGTTTGTACATTTATAGATGTGTACTGATGATCTCAAGTGAAGCCGTGGCAAAATGATTCTATAACTTCATGAATTAGGATGGTAAGTGACCTAGTGACCTAAGGTTTGAACCTAGGAGGTTAGATTCCATCATATACATGTTCAAACTTGTAAAAATCAGGGTTTATGTATACTTGGATCGATCCAAGGTTGATCTGGATCGATCCCATGGTTTGCAAATGTGAAAATCAGAAAGTTAGGAATGCTTGGATCGATCCAAGGTTTACCTGGATCGATCCACTGTTTGCAACTTCACATTACAGGTTTTAAAGATCTTAAATTGGCCAAGTTGGATCGATCCAAGCCTTGGCTGGATCGATCCAGTTTCGAGTTAAACTTCTTACAGAATGGTTGTTTTTGGCTCAATTCAATTTGGATCGATCCAAGCCATGCCTGGATCGATCCAAGTTCGTGCAAACCCTAATTTTACCTAATTTTAGCCCTGTTTTCTGATTGGTTACTGTGGTTACTATAAAAGGAATAAGTCACTCAAGATTCAGTGACCTCAGCCGCCAGAAATCATTTCTATTCCTAGACCTATTTTGTTTCTTCACAAAATGGTTGTGGTTCTTCATTTCTAAATTGAGGATTAGCTTGAATATTGATCATTTGATGATGAACCTTCTTAGAATGGATTAGAAACCTTGGAAACCACATTTACATACATTGAGTGAGAATTATCTGTGGAGATAGGATCATTCTCATGGCTCTTGGATGAGGACATCAAGAGTGTGACTACTTGTGTAGTTGATGAGCAAGCTTTGAAGAAGGAGGACTCAATGGACTGAGTTGAGGAGATCTCAGTACACTAGGCCATGGGTTGGTGAGATAGAGTGTATGGTATAATCTCTGTAACTCTTCTTTCATAGTGGATTGCTCTTGTTCTCCCGTGGTTTTCTCCCGAAAGGGTTTCCACGTATATTGTGTGTTCAATCATTATTGTTGATGTGATTTCAAACTATCAAGAAGGATGGAATGATTCTTGTGTTCATGGATCCCTCTTGATAGTTAATTCATTCTGTGTACTTTGATATATAAGTGCCTTGAGTGTGACTGATTTATTTCATACTTGTTACTTGATTTTAAAAGTGTTGAAAATCGTGTGATCTAGTAGGGATTAGGTTTTTCAATGCCCAATAAATAATCCTATGACTAGGAATATCTAAGAAAGAAATCTTTAACAATATAAGTCTCCTAATCTCAACTCTTGAGATCTTATATTGACATTCCTTCTAATGACTTATCATGAATATAATAACAGAAGAATACATGATAATCAAAAGCCCATATTATTAATGAATAATAATAATACATGAATCAACATTATGTCCTAAATTACACCAGTAAGATTGGCTATTAGGGCATATTACTAACAAGGCATCCCTAGGACTAGAGCCCTCGTGTAGTCTTACATTATTTTATGTTCAATCATTTAGAAAAATGCCCATATCATAACTTAAAGACTAGTGGAGATAGTACATAAGTACATATGAGAGGATTTATTATTCAATTTTTTAACAAAAATAAGTCGAAGTATAAGCCACCATACAAAAGACATACGCAAATACGTACAATTCAAAGTCATTGTATGCCATAATTACTTTAAAATAATGTTAAATTGGTCACCTGAAGGCATGAAGCATTATGAAATAGTAAATTTGGTGTAGTTCACTTGACATTTCTCTTGACTTTAAATTATTTTAAAGCATAAAATCTCCTAATTTATAATGCAATAGCTGGAATCAGTTTATAATCAGCACCATACCATCAAAGTTTTTATATTTTTATATTTTTATTATTGTTATTATTGTTTATACAGCATTTTACGTCAATAATCCTAAGTTCTCAAAATATTACATAAACGAACCCGATACAAAGATAATTACATAAATAATTTTTTGGACCAAAATACCTTTATGTAGACAAAACAATAATCATTTTACCAAGTAAACGGTCAAATGTCAAAAAAAATTTCAAAAATTTTGTTAAAAATCATCAATATTGCACTGAATCCCCAATTTAATATATAATCCTCAATCACAAGAAATGAACAGAATCCCCAATTTTACTAAGAATCTCCAATCCCCAATTCCAAACCCATCATTACTGAGGGACATTAAAATGACATGCATTAAATATTGATTTGACGTGTTGGGGATTGTGGATTATGTGTAAACTTAGAGATTATGTGTAAAATTGGTGATTGGGGATTCTATGTTAAATTGGTGATTGAGAATTCTATACCGAATTGAGGATTCTGTGTAATATTGGGGATTGGAGATTATGTGCAAAATTAAAAATCAAAGTCAAATTTTGACCATTTGAAGGGTATTTTGGTCCAAAAAACAGTTATAGGTTCATCTTCGTAATTATCTTTGGATCGGGTTTATTCACGCAATATTTTAAAGGGATATTTGACCAAAGGTCCTATTTTAGACACAAATCATGCATAAAGTCCTCTAGTAAGATTTTTTTTTTCTTTCTAAAAGTCCTGTTTTGAAAACTTTTAATGCCTAAGATCCTTTTTTTAAAAAAAATCCATTATTTTTGGGATGGAATTGCCCTTAAGGCTTTATTAGGAATCACCTGGCTTACTCGAAGCTTGAACTTTTCTTTGCCACTAATCGTCCATTTGCTACAGAAGTAGAAGACATAAGAGAGAGAGAGAGAGAGAGAGAGAATAAGGAGACAAGGTGGCACTGATCTGCTCGTTGAAGGTCAACTCGCATAAGATGAGGATGGATCTCACCGAAAAAGTGTTGATCAACAAGATCGAAAGCCACCGAACGAGATCTGGTTTTGATATGCTATCACTGGTTTCAAAAGCCACCGAAGATGGATCTCTCTCTTCTTTTATCTCCCTCACCTTTCCTCTCTTTCCCACTGTCTCTACCGATCCACCATCATCAGCAACCAACCAAATCCAAGAACTTGAAGAAACTACAAATCAAATTTTAATCTTGTGTTCAAATCTAACAAATTAGTCACGGCCATGAGTTCAAATCGGTGATGGAGCTAAAGCCGTGATGAAGCCAAAGTTCTTGTGCTGCTATAAGCTTTCCCAAATTAAGATTACGCCAAAGTTTTAGCATAAAAGATCTTTGGAGAGGACTTTAAGCATGAAAAGCTTCTAAACTAGGATTTTTGTCCAATTTTCCCTATTTTAAAAACTTAGGAGTATTGGTGTAAAATGCACTTTATAAAGACAACAGGGATAGGATAAGAGTGTGCTAATGGGTAAGGATGCCGTCAATGCCTTCATGGATCAATGATTGTTCCTCCGTTGATTTATTCACAATCTCAGAGGATAAATATGAATCTTTATTTTATTATATTTTGTATGACAGATCAGAAGCTAAATATATAAATATACGCAATTTCGCACCAAAAGTAAAGGCGGGAAGAGACCAATGGTCTGGCGAATCCGTAAGTAATTTACTGTATATCATTCATTTAATAGAATCGATTGAATTTATTAATCTCCTCATCGAAATTCATGGTTCATGTTAACAAAGCAAGACCTAAAGCTCCATCACTGAAAAACCCAATTTTCTTTCTTCATTACAGACTCCAAAATTTGTTCTGTTGGGTCAATAATGGCAGCTCTTCGGCCTTACTCCATTTCTTGGGACTCCTTTACGTGCTCACCCTTTTCTGGTCTCACCAATTCTTTCTCCGGTCTTCCCAGAAAATCGCCGGTTTCCAACACGGTGAGTTCTGTTGTTTTGCTCTTTTATTCTGTTTTCCTTCACTTTCTCGTACCCTTTTCCTCTAATGATCCCGGTTTTTCGTTTACAGATATTTAATTCCGAGATTGAATTGGCGAAAGTTGATGAAACCCATTTCAAATTACTGGGTTCTGTCAAGTAAGGTGGTGGTTTTAATCTTGTGTATGTTGATCTCACTTGTGTCAGTTGTGTGTGAAGTGTGAACCATATGATGAAAGCTATGAAATGTTTATATGATTATAGAGTAATGTTATCAATCGTGATTCTCTCATATTTATTGACGTGTATGGTCACATTTTTTTTTTTTTTTCATTTTAAAAGAAAATCACAATTTGGCTATTAATTTCAACAATTCCATCATAAAGAATAATAGCATTAATGCATTATCGATAGTTATATTTCTTTTATCCGAATGAATGGTAGTTTTACAAGTTTTCCAGATCGAATATTTAAAATCAAGAATCTGGGTGTCAAAATTTCAGAAAAGGTTAGGAGATTGATAATAATAATAATAATAATAAAAACATATAGGCAAAAATCAGCCCATTTTTGGGCAGTAGGAAATTGTAGCCTTTGGCGTTCCAGCTTTTCCTTTAAATGGGCCAAAATGGAGTAAAGTTGATCACCTGATTAGTTTTCCATAGGGGCTTTCGGGTAGAGAATTCTATTATGTTGTGTGATTACCAGAGGAGGCGTTTTATACATCCAGGCTTTTTTAGTTGTCACAGTTTAATGTTAGTGATTTTTCAATGAAAGAGAAAAAAAAAAAGGGTTCTTACTGTTAGAAACAATATCTTTGTTTACTTCCTGTGAATTGCGAATCATTTTGGAAAGTCTGCAACATGGCCATTGTTTCTGCTGATTCTCGCAGATTCAATATTCAATGTTTCATTAACAAAGTAGTCACACTAAGGTCCCATTTGCATTAGCTTTTCTTAAAAACACTTTTAGAGCTCAAAATTCTATTTTCTAAGAGATGGGATGATAATCACTTCTAGATGATTTGAGGGGTGTTAGGATGTTTGACAAAATTTTCATACTAGAAGTGATTGTGGCAAAAGTCGGGGTGCAAAAGCTAAGGGGTCCCAACTTTTGTCACAATCATTGGTAGTATGAAAATGTTAATATGTGAAGACATGGTTTGAACATAACTCTAAAGATATATGTGAAGATATAGTTCTCCAAAAGTGATTTTAGAAAAAGCTAATGCAAATGGGCCCTAAAACACCATGCTTACTGATTTTTTCCAAATAAAATCTTATATTTATTACTCCCCCTGTTTCCACCCTGAAACAAGGTTATTTTTGTGCACAAGGAAACCTTGGCCAATGATTCAGTTGATGCCTTTCATGTCTGAGAGACTAAACTTCATGAGTCATGACATTTTAAAGTATCCACTGCTCAGCATTTTGATCTTCTGAGGAATCTGCCCTTCTATTACTGCAGACTTCACTATAACTTTTAACTTCTTCAGCACTCAAAACATATGTCCATTGTTATATGAATTATCTGCCGTGTCAATCTACATGTTTGGATTTGAATGTGGAATTCACAAAAAAAAAAAAAATCACTTGCTGCTTTGATCATTTGGCTTCTCTGTTTGTAGGAGAAACCCAGTTGCAAGATTGGGGGCTTCAGGTGATTCCCTAGGACTTACTGAAGGACTTCTAGATTTTAAATTGGATAATATGGTTAAAAGTGATAGTGGGTTGGACTTGTTTGGTGAGATGAAACACAGGTTTCTGAGTTTCAAGAAGCACAAATACCTGTAAGTAGCAGTTAACATTGAATAGGCCTTCTTGGCTTTAAAAAAATTGCTCTAAGTCTGTTAAATAACTTGTGCTTTGAACAGGGAAGAGTCAGAGCATTTTCAAAATCTCGCTAAAGCTCAATCACCTAAGGTGATCTCAGGCTTGATTTTTTGACAGCTCTTGATACTTTGTGAATTTTTTCTATTTGTTTAAGTACCTGCTTTGTTTGTGGTAAATAAACTTGTGCAGTTCTGTTTAAACTGATAATTTCAAAAACAGTTTATGGTAATTGGATGTGCAGACTCCAGGGTATGCCCCTCAAACATCCTTGGATTTCAGCCTGGAGATGCCTTTATGATTCGAAATGTAGCAAATCTTGTGCCCCCACTTGCGGTATTGCACTTGTGCATATCTTTTGTATCATCTTCTTATCTAATTAAGACTAGAACTCACAGTACCAAGCTTAAAAATCTTTGAAGTGACTTTGTTCTCGATCAAATCTTACAAGTTGAATTTTTGTCCATCTTTATGCAGAATGGACCATCAGAAACTAATGCTGCCCTCGAGTTTGCAGTGAATATTCTTGAAGTAAAGTGTTTTTTTCCCCATGACTTTCTAAATTTTCCGTCTTTGATAGATGACGCAAGATTTTAGCATCTTTGATGTCAAAGATCGGTTTTTCCAACATAGACATTCATCAAAACTGTGCAGTATTTGATTGGTTTTAGGGAACTTTCCATGTATTCACAACGAAAATATTTGACAAGGATTTCAGAGATGGTGCCAAAATATTCTAAGAATGAAAGGGAACCAAATGCAAGCCATCCAAAAAAAGAAGAATGCCTTACCATTCTGGAATAAACACAGAACAATTTAGCAACACATTTACATTGCGGGATTATTTGCAAAAGTCAGGATTTTTGTGAATTATATGCAAAGCCTCAGATAATATGCTGTTAAACAGGGCTAGATCACTGGATAAAAGTCACCAAAATTAAATTCAGAGACCTATGTCACATTGCTTCCATGTACTTGCCTTACATGAGTATTCTTGTTAATATTTGAGAATGAGAAATGGTTATTGCTGTCCCTAGGTTGAGAATATATTAGTCATTGGCCACAGTAGCTGTGCAGGAATTGAGGCCCTTATGAGCATGCAAGATGATGTACATTCCAGGTTTGGTTCATATACGTGTAGTTTCTGAAAATTATTTCTCATTTAATCTTAGCGGTAGCTTTTTCTGAAGTTTCTCATTGTATTTCATATGTCTTCAGTAGCTTTATTGGAAAATGGGTTGTAAATGCAAAAGTTGCCAAGTCAAGAACAAAAACTGCTGCTGCACACATTAGCTTTGACCAGCAATGCAGACACTGTGAGAAGGTGACCTTTACTTTATCACTCACTCTGACCAGGCTATCATTTGATAATTGCTACCAGAGACTCCTACTTATATTGTATGAGTTTTCTCTGTTCTAGATCATATTTTACTAACTCAAGTGTTCATCTAAGTTTGTGAAACATTGATTGAATTCAAATTGGTTGAGCTTTAGTCCGACTTGGTAGTTTGTAGGGCAAATGTCTCTGAATGCTGTCAAACTTGACTAGGTTTCGATGTATATATATGTAACTTACCAATATTAATATATTGACTTGAGTTACTGAGTAACTCTATTTAGTCCTGAAAAAGGCATATTATATGCTTGCTCGAGTTTTGATTTGGGTCAATCTTTCTTTGTTTGAACTATTGTGACTTAACATCAGCCTCCGATAACTTGAAGATCCTAGCCCAGCAGTTAGACTGCTTGGCAATCTTCGTTAAGTTTTTTAATTGCAATTCTTCAAGATTTTGGAAGATGAGGAAAAAGTTGAGAAGATTGTAATATTGCTCAGTACGTTGATCGGATCTTCATCCAATCAGGTTGTTTTAAGACTCAGATATAATTTAGGGGGTCTTTTTTTATCACATGTTCTAAACCGTCTTGGGTTCCATTCTTGTGCTGCAATGGCATGGTATCACAGTCATGATGCTCTGGAATTGTAGTGCTGTTCTCTAGTACAGATGCTAGAAGACTAATATCTGTTTTTCATTTCACATGCCATGGGAGTTAGTCTTAGAATGACAGAGTAAGTCTTAAACTGGTGGTCATCAAAGTTTCTTAAAGCAATCTGGTTATCATTTTACATGCCATGGGAGTCGGGCTTAGAAGAATGACAAAGAGTGAGTCTTAACCTGGTGGCCATTGAAGTTTCTTTCTTTCAATCTATTACAGGAATCAATCAACTGTTCGTTGTTGAACTTGCTAACGTACCCATGGATAGAACAGAGAGTGAGGAAAGAGTTACTTTCCATTCATGGAGGATACTATGATTTCCTAGACTGTACTTTCGAGAAGTGGACCCTTGATTTCAATGGAAGCAGTGTCGAAGTGAAAGGAGGCAGATACTCGTTCAAGGATCGAGCATTTTGGAGCTGAATTTCTTGCTCCTCTGTCTGTATCACAAACTGGACTTCACCATTTCAACTTAATGTAACTAATTATCCTTTGCTGTAAGTATAGTAAATCCACTTGCAGTGGAGTATCAGTGTTGCCAGAAGCCTCTTTATTATTATAATGATCACAATCATCATTTTATTAGCATTAGTATTATTAGTTACGAAATATTTATTAAGAGGACATCGTCTGGTGCAATGGTATGAGGCTGTCTAGCTAGCATGAATGTAGAAGTTTGAATATGGAGAATGGCTACTTTAATTGGTGCATTATTGAAGGCCAGCTTTCTAGTCAGAACTTTGCATGACCATTAGCAGCTGCATTGCAACAATTATGAATATAAGAAACCTTACAACTCTGAAATGTGATCATTGAGCTAGAAAATATCCTCCATCATAGTATTAGAATCAGCAGGAGGATGTTTTTAACTTTGCTTATCCATAACAGGACCCTCATACTTCTGAGAAGGAGATAAGTAATATTGCCTTAGGATATGCCAATATGGTCGGTTTAGGTTGAGTTGGACGCCAGCCCAAGTCCAATCCTAATGGTTCAACATTGTTTCCATCGGAAAATCCAGCCTAACCTTAGTGGTGGAACATTGGTCCCACCTGGATAAACTATAGTTTCTTGTTTTTCACTTTTAAAAGCAAAAAATTAAGAACTTTGAATTTGCAAAGTATTGATAATTACTTTCAAAAGTTGAGGTAATAAGAATTTTTTGAAAGTAATTATCATTACTCTGCATTGTAAAAAATTTTTACTATAAAATGTAAAAAATAAAATGTCATGGCTTATTCAATGAGGAAAATCCCAACAATAATAAAGTAAATTATAGTGGGCCCAATTCTTTCGTTGTTTTGATTAAGCTTCATTTGGACTAAGCTGGTCATATCCAAGTTGTTGCCCTTAGAGTATCTTTAATGATATGCCATTTAAGGTGCCAATGTCAAAATTTAGTATTAGCTGTCAAACATGTTGCTCCAATGAGGAGTGTCAAATTTTGGCAATAACACATAAGATTGTCAAATTTGGTACCTCAAATGACAAATACAATTTATGTCATATCATATTTTTTCTTCAAAAAGTGAGAAATACCATTTGGCATTGATGCAAATTAGTGCGATTTGAAATACCAAATTTGACATTATCAAACGGGATGAATGTGTTAGAGATGTTGGTTGAATGAAACTCATAGTTTCTCAGGCCAAGGGCCCCAACAAATTACTATGGGTGCACTATTTTAGTGTGATTCAGCGTTTTTTTGTTGAGAGATGCAGAAAGGAGAGCGAGGCTGTGTGCAGAAACCGAGACAGAGAGCATCGTCTAATGGGTACACTACTTAGAATGATGAAACTTATAGTCATGATCTCACAGTTCTTAGTGCTGTTGCAGCGACGAGACAGCATCGTCTCCCCCGATTGTGAGTCCCCTCTCTCTCTCACTCGCTCACACACAATTTTTTAACAAAAACTCTCATTCGAGTTTCTACTGGTGAATCTGCATGATTTGATACGTAATCTCTCAATTTTAGATTTAGTTTTAGTGGATTGCTTGTGCTGTGAGTTCTTGATGTCGTCATTTCTTCATTGTCATGTAATGAACTTGATTTTGAGTGAATGATTAGTGTCAGCCTAAGCCTATACTGATCTGAATTATATGTCATGATCATCCCATTTATGATGCATTTGCGTAACTGATGAATGAAATGTATTGTAAATTATTCCCTAAAATGCTCTACTCGCCAGGAATAGCTGTAACAAAAAAAAAAATCTGTTATATCGAATGAACCTGGTGCTAGAAAGAGGGAGGAAATTTTGTTGAATATAATTGAGAAAATCAGTGTCACCTTCAGCTCTAGTGTGTTTATTTGTGTTTTTCATTTGAATCATATTTTGAGGTTATTTCTTATCTATATTTATGACTTAAGTAATTAAATTAATCCAACTACCGAAGTGCCAAGGGAAGTTTAAGAATGTAATTGACAATACAAGAATAGTAGTGTAAAAGCAAGCATAGACCATTCTGAAAAAATATGGGAACAAGATGAACAGAATCATTTCCTTGCCTTTATCTTGATGCATTTTGATTTATTAAGGATCCATTCTTAGGGAACTTTCTCATTTGCAGGTTACACTTCTGTACCAATATTGAGTTAGTACTCTAAATAATGCATGGAAAAACCAAACCAACAAACCAATGCCATCTCTTTAAAAATGAAGTTGATTCACACATGGATAGGTTGCTGCTTCAATCTAGAGATGGAGGAAAAGCTACTTTCTATGATTGACTGAAATCTATGTTATAGAACCAAAATATGATTTTTAAGTTTGCGTAGGCATGCTAAAACTATGATGGCTGTCCACTTTAAAACTTTTAGAGGCACCTTTTGAATTTGTTTTTCATTGTGAATTCTACATTGTTTCGATCTGTTGTAATGTCATTTGGTTTCTCTACTGGTTTCCTATATTTTATATAAGGTCAGTGCTTGTTTCTGTGGTAATTGACTTTTATTTTTGCTTGCCTTCTTCTATATCAATGCCCAGTCAATGCAGTATCTGAACCCAACAACTATTTGTGGTTGGCTGCATGAATCCAGTTCTGTAACTCCACTATATTTAGGATCTTCTGTTAAATTATAGTGACTAAATTTTTGCCTTGGCACATTTGTGACGTGTCATATGTTGCCCCTTCTCTCTCTTCTTTTTTTAGATACCACATCTTGTTGGCAAATTATATGAATGTTCTAATGCATGAATATTCTGGAGGGATCGTAAACTAGGGACGATTATAATCTCATGCTTGATCTCTCTCCCTTTAAGAATATTATTTGGTAGTTTAAATCTTATCTATATTTGTGCAGTTCCCTTTCTATTCCATTATTTCTTGGTTCTTTTCTTATTGAAACCATTATTGATCAATCTAATGTTGCTTAGACAGGAATCTATACTAACTCCAGAGATTGATTGCACCATTTTAATGAAGAGCTATGTTACTGGCAATCCAGAAAGCCAATTTGCTCTTAACGAGGACCTGAGCATAGGAAGAGCCAGGAGATCAATCTATGGTATTTTCAGAGTTTTCATACTTCTGATATTTTTAGCTTGTCGGTTGCATATGTTGACAGGTTTCAGATTGATACGAAGGTTTAAGTTCTGAAGGCCATATTTTTATGTAAATCTAATAGTTGTTGATTAATGCATTAAATTTTATCAGGTCTGATGCTGTTTGTTTTAAAATTTTATCCTTATTGAATTTATGAAGTTGTTGTATTAGGCTTATGTGTTCGTTTGTTATTTTATTATGTGTGCATTTATGATTTAGTTGCCTATGATTGTCGATTATCGTGCCTTTGTAGCAGTTCTCCATTAAAACAATTGTTCTGTCATTTTTTTTTTTCCACTCTAAAACATGCCTTTTACCATCTCGTTAGGATCTGCTTACTGTGACAAATTATAGTAGTTCATCTGATTCAGGAGCAGTGATACTAAATGATTGTAGTTTCCATGGATCTGTTCATCTTGACAGTTTTGACTTGGACAGAACTTTGAATCACGAGCTTGAAGATTGCATTTCATTGAAGAGAACTAATATTTTTGACTTTTTGTTTCATGTTGTTTTAAATGGGTGCTTCATCCTTCTAATTTTGTCAGGTACCACCAGATGGTGAATTTCCTGTCATGAACTTTCTTATGACCCAGGAATTCAAACTGCCTTTTCATATTAATACTTCGATTGAAGTAGAGGCCCTTACGATGATTATTGTCTTCCTTTCAACGTTTGTGCAAGAACACACAATCTTCCTCCCACAATTTGGAATTTATACATATATTACTATTTTTTTTTATAAGCACTAAGAAATTTTATTTAAAAATAAAGAGGACAAGATGTCAATCCTTACAAAGATGAAAAAACAAGAACAAAAACGAAAAAAAAAAAACAGAAATTACTACAATTATAAGTGCAATTGAAATTCCTGGGGAGTTATACATTTGTGTATTGATAAGACCATTCACTATTTCTTGAAGCTCGATCTCCTTCCCCGGATGAACCATATAGCCAAGAGAAACCATGAACCAGAATAGAAGAGCTTGTCCCACCCATGAGTAAATATTCCGTAGTAGCCTCATTAGACCGTATATCTTTCTTGGTATATCCAGATAATAGGTAGGAGCATAAACTGAAACATTCTGGAGCTACAAAGAAAGTTATTAAATTGTTAGCACCGTATAAAAACATTCCTCCTAGAGTAGCTGTTAATACGACAAACAGAAACTCTATTATAGCCATTTCGGTACATTCAATGTACTGTGGATAGAGGAATACATAGAGTTGAACATAGTAAAATAAGAAATTGAAAGATTTGGTTGAAATTGTTCGTTTGGAAATTTCCCAAAATCTGACTTCATATAATTTATAGAAATATAACTCTCTAAAAAATTAAAGAGAAGTTAATTTTATTCAATGATATTAAAAGGTTATTAACTGTAAAAAATAATAGTATAATTGAAGTTATAGAGATATTACCATAACTAGTGCCCATTCTGGTTAAAAGTTACACTGCTGTTATATATAAGCTAGTGTGATTATTAAAGCACATGATGATTTCTCCTCAAGCATTTCAGGGAACATAATTGTAGTACTGATGCCATTGCCAAAATATACTTCTAGGTATTATTTTGTTGAGTCTTTTATTTATTTGATAAAGTGAAGAGATTTTGCATATTTACATTGCTTTGAATCAATATGTAGATATTAAATTTCAGCAAAAAGATTTTGCCTATTAATGCTCTCATGGGTTTACATTATTCAGGGTTGATTGAGTAGTAAAAAGATTTTGCCCTTTCACTATGATTACTACACTTAAAATTAATAAAAATAAAGTACTGATAGGCGCACTATGTAACAGATCGTTGGTGGATCTGAACATATGCTACATGCAAAGCTGACATTTTTTACAGCTTTACAATGGCTCTTAATTTGTAACAGATGTATGTCCTTTGATGCAAGCGAAATACTTGCAGATAGCAAAGAAATACAAAACCCGACAATCCATATCTATGGGTAAGATGCATCACCGAGGCTAATTCCTATGTTGCTTGTATATGCATTGAAACAGTTTCTATTCCCTATTTTTTCCTTTCCAACCCACCCTCTCCCCCGCCTTCATCTTCATCTTCATCTTCTTTTGCTGGTAAATAATGCAATTTTATTATTGATAAATTGCACTCGATCCTTTTATAAATTGTTATATATATATCTTATTATATATAGAGCAGTTTTCTACGCTGATGTGGCGGCTCTAGAATTGCTTTCCTCCTCCATTCTCTTCTCTTCTTAATTGTCTCCCTTTCTTCATTCTCATTAGTTGATTTTATTTAATTTAATTTTATAAAAATCTCAATACCAAACCGATACATAGATAATTCTTAATAGATAATTTTATTTCAAACTAAGATAAGAGACTCCACTTTAAACTGA
Organism: Hamamelis virginiana; assembly: GCA_017140935.1. Lineage (NCBI taxonomy): Eukaryota > Viridiplantae > Streptophyta > Magnoliopsida > Saxifragales > Hamamelidaceae > Hamamelis > Hamamelis virginiana. The sequence continues at coordinate 3,291 of JAESVK010049485.1, read as the reverse complement.
TAAGATAATTTCATTTTAAACTAAGATAAGAGACTCCACTTCAAACTGATAATTCTTATCTGATACATCATCCATATCCTTTGCATGGTGTCTATTTGGAAACACTCAATAAAAATGGAACTATTCTCTCTCTCTCTCTCTCTCTTCCCATCTCTCTCATTCCGGCTCTCTGCCTCTCCATTGATTCTCTGCCTTTCTGTTGTTGAAGCAGCCACGGAATCTGACTCCCAACGGCCACGAAGGTTCAACAGGGAAGCTTCTCGCCGGTGTGAAACTCACTTGGTAAGCCACCGTTGAAGCTCTCATTCCTTTTATCTGATCTCTTTGGCTAAATTTTTGTTTTGTTTGAAACATTGATTCCAATTAGGGATGTCAACGGGGTGGGTTTATCCGGATACCCGCCCCGCCCCGCCCCGCCCCTATTGGGAAGGGTTTGGGGTCATCCTAATAGGGTTAGGGGCGGGTTTGGGATTTTTTTTGAAAACCCTATAGGGTTTGGGATGAGTTTGGGATGAAGGCTTAAAACTCGCCCCGCCCCGATTATATATGTTTATGTATTTTTATTATATTTATTTTATAGGTATTATAAAATTAAGTTTCTCCTTAAGAAAATGAGATTTCAATCATGCCTCTTAAGGGGTTTAATTTATTTTACTCTTAGAAGCAACAATCATCTTTAATGTTCATCAATGTATTTTGTAATTTATTTAGGTATTGAGAAAATTGAGAAAAGTAGAAAGAAAATAGTAAATGGGACGGGACGGTAATGGGATGGAGTCTTTTAATTGGGACGGGAATGGGATTCCAAATCCTGACCTGTCACGGGTTTGGGACGGGAATGGGATGACGTTTTCTTAAATGGGACGGAGTTGGGAAAGGGATGACCCGTCCCAAACCCGCCCCTTTGACATCCCTAATTCCAATGGTGACATTTGATATGGATCTCGTGTCTGTGTGTGTGGTTTTCCATTTTGCCAGAATATCAGCCAACGAAGTATTAAGTTAAAATAAATATACAAATATAAATTTGTGTGAATAAAACTATTCCACATAGATAGAGTATATATTTCTCACCAATCATCATTTAAATTTTTTTTTTAAAATTGTTACCATTAACGGTATTCTTAGTGTTCTATTTGTATGTTTTTTTTTTTTTTTTTTTGTTTTTTTTTTTTTTTCTTTTTTGGCTTTAAAATTTCCTTTATGTTCGGATTTCTCAATCATTGATTCTCTGCAGCCACGGAATTTGACCCCCAACGGCCACTAAGGTTCAACAGGGAAGCTACTCGCCGACGTGAAACCCACTTGGTAAGCCACCGTTGAAGCTCTCATATGCAGTTCTATAGGCGTCGTAAACACGAGCATAAAAAAAAGTACATGTCAATGCACATGAAAATCACAAAGTATTTGATTCTTAATATACAATGAAATAAATATAAATAAATTTATTCCACCTCATCCTTATGTATGACTTATTTAAAAATTGTAATTTTTTTTTACAAATATATGGCAAATATTGCGGGCAAGCAATTGAAGAAGAGTTGAATTAGTTGTGCTTTATTTCATAGAATTCCTTCCTTATGTTAATATTTAATTAATCTTTATTAATTTCATAAGTTTTTCCACTAAAATGAATTTGATTTTTATGTACCGTACTTCGATAAAGAGTAAATATTATTTTCTTTTCATTTTTTTACTGTGCTAATTAATTTACTGTTCATAATTTTATTTGTAGTTGCCGCGCATCGCGCGGGTCAATACTAGTATATATATATAGAAATGTTCTCATCAGCAAACCCGTATTTTAAATTAAAATCAGCAAACATGCTTCAGCCGTCGGATCAAAATGGAAGGCTCTGATTAGCCCACTTAAAATACCCTGACATGACCCGCGTGATACCCAAACGACCCGCGAGAAACCCAGCCCCAACCTGCCTATATGCTTCCTTTTTCTTCACTTTTCATTCTAGGGCATCATCCACAGCCAGCACCGTTTCCACCTCTTCTCCTTCTCCCATTACCACTAAATCAAGAAAGCTCTATTGAATCCCAAAATGTCGCAAAACCACTTAAGAATCAGCTCCATGCCATATTTTTATTATTGTTATTTGATATCCCATGGTATTAGCTAGAGCCGGCCCTGAGGACAGGCCTAACAAACAACCGCCTTAGGCATCCATTGTTTTAGTAAAATTTAGGGGCATTAAATTTGGTCTTTGTAGTGATATAATACTTAGGCAACCAATTTTTATTTAAGGATAGTTCAAAGGACCAAACCCCAATATATTATGTATGTTCTACTATTTAACATCTATTTTTTGTTGTTGTATTTTTCTTTAGAATATAATTTTTGTTAATTTCTTGGTATAATTGTTCTATATATGTTTCACACATTTATAGAAAATATAATTGAATTATATTCATTTTAATGGAATTGTATTCAAAAGCTTTACTCAAATCTTGTTTATTAGTTTGATATATTTGTAATGATGATTGGAGGTTTCGAGTGAGCCTATTGAAAACTCTCATTGTGAATTGATTGTTTATTTGTTTGATATATTTGTAAGGAAAATTCCATTCGTCCTCCCTTTTTGTCTTCCCTTGTGCATTTGACCAACTTGGAACAGTTATTCCGAGAAATCCACCGTTGGATTTGATATTTCACTTATACTTATCATGAATGCAAAAAATCACATTGATCCAATGGTCGGTTTTTGCAATTTTGAAAAAATTTGTAAAATATAATGAAAAAATTGTGAAAAACTATCACAGTCTATTTTTTGAAAAACCAATCATTGGATCAATGTGATTTTTTGTATTATTGATACAAATAAGTGGAGCATCAAATCCAACAGTTGATTTTTCAAAATAATTGATTGAACTTTCAAGTTGGTCAAATGCACACGAGAGGACAAAAAGGGTGGACAAAAAGAATTGTTGTATTTGTAATGATGATATGAGGTTCGGGATGAGCCTATTGAAAACCTTCCTTGTAAATTGATTGTTGTAGGTTTTCTTTATTAGTTTAATTATATTTGTAATTATGATAAGAGGTTTAGGATAAGTCTATAGAAAACTTTTTTTTTTCTGATTTGATTGTTATAGGTTTTAGCTTCTTTTATATATATATATATATATATATAGAGGCCGGTTACAGTGAGCGATTCACTCACTGAGCGACGCCACTCATCCCCATACCAAACAGATCAAACGGTGCTTATATTAGTACTCGCCGACATCATCTTGCCTCATGTCAGGCACGCGCGTGGTGGAAACAAAAAAGCAACTTCA